>WSFP011474330.1:0-17223 GCA_009831015.1 Picea engelmannii
CCATTAATAGGTTTTAGGGGAAATATTATATTCTTAGCTAGTGGAGGCACACTTCTCACCTTATTCCTTTATTTTAACATCCTAATTTCTATTTTTGGGATTCTATATTGTATGTTTGAGTTACTTGATTTATTCAAGGAACCTTATCCCTAGATTCAAGGAATAAAGGTGATTCATTTTACCATTCTTAGCTGGTTTCTATTTTGTATGATCTATTAATCGATTAGATCCTTATTTTCGGGCAACTGAGTCACTACTTGGCATCGTAGGGTAGTTAACTCACTATTGAGAGATTGTATGGGTAAATTAGGGAATTTAAGTTCTAACTTCAACTCAAACTAAGTTCTCATGTGTCATGCATTATGCAATTCGAATGTCCTCTTTTAGGATTCAAATTATTTATATATACTCACATTGTGGTTTAATGATAATTGAGTATTTCTTATGTACTTGAAGAGTTCATATTAACTTCTTTATTGATTTCTTGCAAATTTATATGAGTATTGTTATTATTTAGGTTTCTATATCTCTTTGATCTCCTTGCAGGTGATCATGAATTGTTACAATTGTCATCTAGATTTCTTAGGTTCAAATCCTAAAAACATGAGGATTGAAAATATAATATTAAATAGACCACATAGGATTGATACCTAAAAAATATTAAAGTATGGAAATTATATAATTTCTCATGAATGGTCTCTACAAGGTCAAAAAAACCTATATCTAATAGATGGTGAAATGTAAGAAATAAAATCCCATCCATCAAACCTAAAATGGCCTTGTCAATAGTGAAATCATCATCATAACTCAATATTAAGCTACATGGATATTACATCTCTAGAGGATTTTGGAAATATTGAATCTTGGAGAGGTATATTTAAAAATGGAATTGAAGAATTACTCAACTTAAAATGAAGAATGATATATTTCTTTGAGCATGAGACATATTACTAAAACTTATAGTTAGGTCATCATCACTCAGAGGAAATTCCCACTCGAGAAGAAGGATCATTTATGAAATTTACGTGGTTGTAACTTAAACTAGTTCATAAGAAACATTAACTAACACCATTGTGTGACTTTGAGGAGTATATAACCTTGTAAAAGGGTAAAATATATCCACTAAGTGCTAATATGAGGGGATGATAGCCTAATCCAAACCAGTCGTCCAAGCAGGAATATGCTCTTCACAATTATGGACTTTTTCCAGAGCTAGTTTCCTAAGCCTATATAGTGTTTCAGTGGAAACATGAGCATCAAATATGTTGGAATTGGAATCATGGTTAGATATGCTTTTGGAATAAAAGGGGATTGTATAGTCTTATTAGATACTATATGTTTTCTATTTGGGGTCATTCCTAACCAATGAAACAAACTTTTAACCTTTTGAACTAATTCTTAGTGAAAATCTAGGTGAATTTTGAACTTATCTAACTCATACCACTTTTTTTTTGGTCAAATACAAAACCTTTGTTCTAAAATATGTAGGTTTCACATTATTCCAAGCTCTCACTTAGGTTATCATCCAAGAAGAAATAATAAATCATGAGTAACCTATTCTTAATATTTTATGAACAATCACCTACATAAGAGTTTAACTTCATCAACTATCAATTGTAAATAGAAAGTACAAAGGAAACATGTGTTGATTAACTGTTTTTGCATGTTTTGAATGAAATGGGACCTAATTCCCTTTCTTGAAACCAATGAAAATACCATGCCATTACAAGGTGGTTTCATATATAGAAAAGTGGTTTTATAAATCTATCATTTCATCTCTCAATCCACTAGATCATTAACATGTGATGGAATATATATCCTTTTGCAGTTGTGTTATCCCATTAACCTACACTCATTTTATCCAATGAAACACATGTGAATTGTGGATCTATGGTCATTTGAACTCATTGGATCATTTTGGATTTGTTCTCATATCATCATTCTGATTCCTAAATGAAAGGGTATAATTTAACTTTGGGACCCTTTTTCTCACCTTCAGTATCCAATTGTAAATTAGTATGATTGTTTATTCTTCAAAGGTTCTTCCAAAATTAAAAAGTAAATTGGGAAATATTTTATCATAACAACACATGTCCATCCATTTTTTTTTCCATGGCTAAAATTTGCACTGGTCCATGAAAGGATGCCTCTTCCTTGAATCAAGAGTTTTGTTTGTTCTAGGGTCAATACATAGTTGGGAAATTGTCTCTTTGGATATAGAAAAATATATAACCTCTTACTTAGTCATGCCAATTGAGTAGTATTGTCTCATCTTATCCCTATGTTTATAAATATTAGATAATTATCCATGGGCATGGCCAGTGGAAGTGACAATGGTGTTAAGCAAAGTGGCCAAGGAAAGACAAGATGGCTCTATAACATTCCTAAGATCACCAATTAGGTTTCTAATTTCATATAAACTTTGATTAATTTATATGTATGGGGTATGGGCCTTGTGGGGGTGGTTGGGGGTTAAGGTCTAGGTTTATACCAGTGATTATTTCCTTCATAGAAGAACAAAAATGTATTTAAACAATAACAATTGAATTTTACAAATGATATGAATTTGAATCAATTAACAAATATAAAAATGATATTTGAAATCAAACCTACCTAGTAATGGATATCCTCTATAAAAAAAGTTTGAGTGTTAGTCATTCCTGCGACCTCCCTATTTATTTTCCTAATGTATGTGGATATTGGTGGCTACCCATTTATTCCAACTAGCTCCTCTTAACAATTTTTAGTTCAACACATTCTTCTGTACTTTTTTGTAATTGTGGGTTCTACACTTTCGGGGTTGTCTGAAGCCCTACACATCTTCTAGGTGGATACTAGTGGCCTCCCACCTAATCCAACAAGATTATTTTGTATGTTTTCATGTCAGCACATCTTTATGTACTTCCAGGGCCATTTTCAGGCCCTAAAACATGTTTTTTGGCTCACCACAGTCAAACTATAGACGGAGTTAGAGTTTCATGGAATAATGCATAGTTCTCGAAAATACCTTTCCAAAGGGCTATCACACGACTAAAAGTTGAGGTACCAACTTACCAATAGAAGTTGGTACCAACTTACCCTGAGAAGTTGAGGTACTAACTTACCCATAGGGGCCCACATAAGTTTTGGCGTTTCATCTCTTAGGGTTAGGTTTTTGGATGTCTAGGGTTTTGGAATTCATGAGTAATGTTAAAAAGGCCTCTTGAGACTCATTGTACTCATTATGCTCAGACGGATATGCATAGCAGCCACATATCTTCCCAAGGATAGCTACCGCCATTCGAGCAAGTTCCAGTTCTGCAGTTTTACAGTTTCAGCCTATGATCGAGGGGATCAAAATATGCTTAAAAATCAAAGTGCTTGGAATTGCTTGAAAATGGATACATTGCGTGCATATTGTCCTCAGGATCCCAACACAACTTGAATAGGATCAAACAAAGATTGTGTGTGAGAGATATCATTTTCTTTCCACTTTTCCAAATAGGTAAAAAAATGTTCACTGTGCAATCCGTACAGTTCGTACAATCTGCATAGTCTACGTGTCAGCTGAACGTACAACCGTAAGAATGACATGGAAGAGGCTGATTTGGAATATGTTGATGTGGCAGGTTATAATTTGGCAGGGTTTCAAGGACCAATCTGGTGTTGAAACATGGCATGTTCGTGGCAAATGGAAATGTGCCACGTGGCCTAGCCACAAGCTACCACATGGCACCCCATTGTTGGTTTAAAATTTTGGGACTCTATCAGAATTGAACATGCGACCTTCATGGGTGTGGGAAAATACTTGGAAAAGGTCGAGCTACCAGTGTGCCTGCATTTTGTTTCTTAACCTTATACCTTAAACATTATATTTAATTTTGCATGAATGTTGGTGTGGGTGGAAAAAGGGTCGGGGCTCAGCACCAGTCCTTGGTCACTACACACTCTACCATATGACCTTTGCGGTGCGGAAATGTAGGTCAACGCCTGGACACATTGGGGGCCACGTGACCACGACCTCTACCCATTAAGGCACTAATGGTGCTAATTGTGCGATAATCTCACCCATGACCCAGATTGCATGCAGAGCTAGGTTTTTGGAGTGGGGAGCTAGGTTTTGTGACTATGGGTGAATTTTGGAGAGTAGGTACATCAAGATATTGGGGAGACCACCCATTATGGTGATAATTGTACTAACTGTGAAAAAATATCTCCCACAACCCAGATTGTGCATGGAGCCAGGTTTTGGGAGGGGGGAGCTAGGTTTGGTGACTCTAGGTGTGTTTTAGCCAACATGTATAACAAACTATTGGGGAGAAAGTTCCAGGAAGTGTATTCTTCTCATTTTTTGGCCGAACCAGGTGCAAGAAGAGCCAAACTAGGGGTTTTTTGACATTATGGAGCCATTGAATCCATCTATTTTGTATTCTGAGCATTGAAAATCCCTGATTTTGACACTTTGAGCATTGATGAAAATGATCCATTGGAAGTTGGACCAAGAGATGTAGCCCAAGAGAGGGGTGAACTCCTTTATCATTTTGTTGTGCTATGTGCTTTCTTATGATGGTTGTATATGTTTTTTTATGATGCTCATGTTAAGCAAAAAACTCATTAAGTTTATGTGTATGCAACTTGATCCAATTTCCTAAATCGCCTGACTATTTCACCTGCAAATTTTTTCACACAAACCTTTTTTATTTTCAGATCAAGATAGTATAAGAGAAAAGGTTTTTTAAGGTTTGATTGTTTGCAAGTGCTTGTTTTCTAATTCTTACAAGGTTGAATCTCACAAGAGGAGAAGGTCAACTTGTAGAGCCAAGTTCCCAACTTTCAAGAAGGAGAACCACACATTCACCTCAAGCTTCAAGGAGGTATTCACCAAGTATGTCTCATGAGGAGAGTCATGAAACTCTTACTTCAGAAGATGAAACTTTCATAAAATATTTTTATGATATGACAGAAATGGTGAATGTTTTATTTGAAGAAAGAACTACAAGGTTACAAGGTGAAAGTTCAAATCCTCCAATAGGTAATGAATATAGTGGTGATAAAACTCCAAAAGGAAATGGAAGGAATGGTTATACTCCACTTCCTTCTCCTCCATCTTCCACTTCTTCTACCATTTCACAACCGCTTCCAATTTCTCCAAAAGAACATGGTAAAATTCCATCACAAACTACTTTTCTTAAGATTGATATTAAGTTTGAATTGCCTATGTACAATGTAGAGGTAAATGTTGAGAAATTGGATAAATGGGTTTGTCAGATTGAAGTGTATAGTAGGATTGAAAGAATCAAATATGATGAAACTAAGATTCAGCTTGCTTCTCTTAGATTGGAAAGTGCATCACTCATTTGGTGGGAAGCCAAGACTCAAGAGGACATGAAAAAGCATGGTAATGTTTTATCCTCTTGGAATGATTTTATTGTTGCACTTAAAAGGAAATTTTATCCATTAGCATATATGCAGAAAGCTATTATGGATTGGTAAAATTTTAGGCAAGCTAAAGGGAAAAGTGTGCAAAGATACACTCAAGAATTTAGAAGAAAAGATTTGTTTTTGGGTATAGATTTATATTCTCAAGAAAATTTACTCAAATACGTTGGAGGATTGCATAGCTACTTGAGAAAAACAATACTTATGGTTAATCATACAAATATAGATGAGTTTTGTGTATAGGTAACTCATTTGGAAGAAAGAGGGAGGAATGAACCTCAAGAGGGCAGCAAGAAGCCATTTGTTAAGGATGACAAGGGAAAGAGGAAATTCAAAGGAAATGCAAGAAAAAATGCTTGAGTCAAGAAAGAGGGAGAGAAACTCTCATGCAAACGTTGTTCAAAAGATGGCCATGATGAATACCATTGTTGGAAACTTCATACTAAAATGAGACCCAAAAAGTTCAACAACAAAGGGAAACCAAATACTGTTGCAACTACACAACATGATTTAGGTTCTGATGCGGGAGATGAAACAAAAATTACATCCATGGGTTTTCAAGGTAAGGATTCTATTGCAAGTACTATTTATTCAAGTAGTAGCCTCATTGAAGCTCAACATGAAAAAATAAAGATTAGAGCTTTTCCACATAAGGGTAATTTCAAAGCATACTAATATAGATACTCTATTTGATATTGGATCTCAAGCAAACCTCATATCTGAAGACATTGTCAAGAAATTGCATTTGGAAACTACTCCTCATCCTAAACCATATCCTATGATATGGATATGTGACAATACCAAATTGCATGTGACAAGAAGATGTAAACTTAGATTTTCCATCATTGCAAACTTTATAGATGAGGTAGAGCTTGATGTTATTCTATTGGATATTTGTGGTATTGTGTTGGGAATCCCATATTTATATGATAGGAGAGCCATCTTTCATCGTCATGAGAACACATATCATTTGTTTAAAAATGGAGTTCGGTACATTGTTAGAGCACATACAAATAATTTAAATTTGTCATTTGTAAATGTTGGACAAATGAAGAGATTAGTCAATGCTAGTAAGAACTTTGTACTCTTGATGATCAAACCCAAAGACAATGTTGAAAAAGAAGCCTTCCAAGGTTGTGATGTGAAGTTTAAATATGATTTATATGAGGTTGTTAACCAATATGATGATATGTTTCAAGAACCAAAAGGATTTCCTCCTAAAAGGGGTATCCAACATGAGATTCAGTTGCAGTAAGATTGTCCTCTTCCAAACATTGGTATGTACAGGATGTCAGTCATGGAGAATGTTGAAATTAAAAAACAAATACAAGAGTTTTTTGACAAAGGGGTTATCATGCCAAGCACAGCACCATGTGGTTCACCAATTTATTTAGTACCAAATAAATATGGTACATGGCACATGTGTGTAGATTTCAGAGCCTTTAACAAGATTACGGTAAAGAATCATTATCCTCTTCCTACAATTGATGATTTGCTTGATCAATTGAAAGATGCTAAGCATTTTACTAAGTTGGATTTGAGAAGTGGATATCATCATATTAGGATTTTTGAAGGAGACACATGGAAGACAACTTTCAAAACAAGTCAAGGTTTGTTTGAATGGATGGTTATGCCATTTTGGCTTTGTAATGATCCTCCTACATTCCTGAGAGTTATGAATGATGTTTTAAGGAATTTTCTTGATGATTGTGTAATTGTCTACTCGGATGACATCTTGATATTTATCAAATCTAGTGAAGAGAATGTTATGCATGTAAAAAAAGTTTTAGATGTCTTGAAGAAAGATTTTTTTTTTTGAAGATGTCTAAATCTGAGATTGGAAAGACCTCACTAGTTTACTTCGGACATATTATTGGGGGAGGAGAACTGAAAATAGATCCTTCCAAGGTCAAAGTAATTTTGGATTGGCCCAAGACCAACAATGTGACTGAGGTAAGAATATTTTTGGGAGAACCCCAATATTGGAGAAAGTTTATTGCTAACTTCTCTTCAATTGCAGCTCCATTATATGCAGTGACAAGCATCAAGCAATATTTCCAATGGGGAGGCAAGCAACAAAAATATTTTGATGCATTGAAGGAGAATATTAGTTCATCTCCAGTTCTTGCACTTCCTAATTTGAGACAACCATTTGATATCCAAACATATGCAATTAATTATGCAATGGGAGCAGTCTTGTTGCAACATGGTAATCCCATTTTTTTTCATTATGAAACTTTTAATGGTGTTGTGATTAATTATCCTACTTATGATAAGGAGTTGTATGCATTGGTGAAAAGTGTGAAAAAATGGAAACATTATTTGTTGGGAAAAGAATTTTTCATTCACACATATCATCAATCATTGCAATACTTACAATCCCAAACAAAGCTACAACAAGAAAGGAACTTCAGATGGATGGGTTTCCTACAACAATTCCACTTGGTTATCGGGTATAAGAAAGGCATATATAATATAGTTGTTGATATTCTTTCTAGGCCTATTTTTAGTTCTTCAGTTATTCTTAAGCATAATTCTACCATGCATGAGAGCTATGTTGAACAATATGCTTTAGATGTTGCTTTTAAAGAGGTCTATGCAACTTTGTGTCATTCTAACCAAGTTGAGGAATTGGATTACCATGTGCATGATCAACTTTTGTATCATCTTGACAAGCTATGTATTTCACGGGGTGAAGGAGTCAACGTTATAAGGGAAGCACATTCTTCTCTTATTGCTGGCCACTTTGGTGTAGGCAAAACGGTGGCTAATTTGCAAAGGTATTTCTATTGGCCTAAAATGAATGAAAGTGTTTCAAGATATGTTAGAGGATGTTATTTATGTGCTACAAGTAATCCTAGCAATAGAAAGTTGGGTTTGTATACTCCACTTCTGGTTCCTTCTCATCCTTAGGAAAGCATTTCCATGGAATTTGTAGGAGGTCTACCTATGCAAAAAAAAGAATCATGATTATCTTTATTTTGTGGTTGATCGTTTCAGAAAAATGTGTATTTTGATGCCTTGTAAGAAGCAGGTTACAGTTGAACAAATGACACAAATGTTCTTTCAGCATGTTTGGGTACATTTTGGGTTTCCCAAATCCATTGTTTCTGATCGAGATTCTAGATTTATTGAGAAATTTTGGTCCATCTTATGGGAACTCATGGACACCAAGCTAAAAAAGAGCACAACATTTCATCCACAAACTGATGGTCAAAAAGAAATAGTGAATAGAACAATAGTACATCTTCTTTGTGGTTATTGCAACAAACATCCTAAGCTTTGGGATGAGAACCTACACTACATTCAACATGCTTATAACCAGGCTAAGCACTCTTTGACTCAAACATCTCCATTTGAGGCATGTTTTGGTTATTTGCCAAAATCTCCTTTAGATTTTATCTTTGGGAAGAATATTGCTATTGATGGTCATTATGACATTGATAGATCAAAGAAGTTCATTGAACAAATTCAGTTGGTGCATCAAATGGCACAAGAACAGTTGGAAAAGAGCCAAGCGAAGTACAAGACAAGACATTACAAGCATCATGTTGATCATAGTTTCCAAGTTGGATATGAAGTTTGGATTTACATTAGAAAAGAGAGGCTTAAAGGAGAAGGTAAAAAATTGAAACCAATTAGATATGGACCTTTCAAGATTATTGAAAAGATTGGTAACAATGCCTTCCATTTGGATTTTCCTCCTTATATGCAAATGTATGCAGTTGTTAATGTTAACAATTTCATATTGTATGAGCCTCCTTTGATTGATGATCAAGGAGAGGATGCTTGTATTCCTTCCATAGATGACTTTTCGCCAGAATATCTTTCAGAATTGCATGAGGATACAATCCTTGATGGGAAGATGAGAACTTCAAAATGAGGGAATGTGGAATACCTTCGTGTTGGTCTTAAAGGAATAAATCCAAGCAAATCTAGATGGATTGAGGTTGCAAAGGTGAGGGAATTGTACCCTCATCTTCAGATTGAATGAAAGTAGTCTTTTGGAGGTCCAAAAGCTTCCCAATGGGGAGGAGTAATCTAGGGGATCAAAGTATGCTCAAAAATCAAAGTGCTCGTAATTTCACAAAATTGGATTCATTGTGTAGATATCTTCCTCACAATCCCAACACAACTTGAATGGGATCAAACGAAGATCGTATGCGATAGATATCACGTTCTATCCACTCTTCCAAACATGCAAAAAAATGTTGATTGTGCAGTCCCTACATTCCACGTATCACGTGACCGTACGACCGAACGACCATACGATTGACATGGTAGAGGATGAGGTGGAAGATGATGACATGGTAGGTGCTAAGTTGACAGGGTTTCAAGGACCAATCCTGTGATTACATGTGGCATGCTCATGGAGAATGGAAAGATGCCATGTGGCCTAGCCAGGGAAGGCCATGTGGCACCCTATTGTTGGTTTAAAAGATTGGGACTCTACTGAAATTGAACTCGCGATCTCCGTGGGTGTGGGAAAAGTATTGGCAAGGGCCGAGCTACTAGCCCTCCCGCTTTTTTTTCTTAACCTTATAACTTAAACATTATATTTAGGTTTGAATGAATGTTGGTGTAGGTGGAAAAAGGGTCGGGGCTTAGCCCCAGCCCTTGGTCACTACACACTCTACCATATGACCTTTGGCATGGAATTTTACAATGGATAACCAGCAAGGGTACATAAATGTAGGTCGGTGCCCGACCACATGGGGGGCCACGTGACCATGACCTCTGCCCATTAAGGCACTAATGGCACTAACTGTGTGAAAATATTTCCCATGACCCAGATTGCATGCAGAGCCAGGTTTTGGGAGTGGGCAGCTAGTTTTGGTGACTCTGGGTGTGTTTTGGCAAGAAATTACAACAAGCTATTGGGGAGAAACTTCTAGGAAGGGTATTCTTGTCATTTTTTTGCCAAACCAGGTGTAGGAAGAGCCCAGCTAGGAATTTTTGGACATTCAGGAGCCATTGAAGCCATACATTTTTCATTCTAAGCATTCTAAAGAACTTGTTTTGACACTTTGAGAGTGAATTAAAATGATCCATTGGAAGTTGGACTAGGAGATGTATCCCAAGAGAGGGTTGAACTCCTTTATCATTTTGTTGTGTTATTTGATTGCGTATGATGGTTGTTTATGTTTGTTTATGCTTCTCATGTTAAGTAAAAAATAATTAAGTTTATGTGTTTGAAACTTGATCCAATTTCCTAAATCACATAACTATTTCACTTGCAAATTTGCGCGCACACACCTTTTTCATTTTCAGATCAACCTATTTCATTTATTCAATAGAAGATATTGTTCACTGGATATCTGTGTTGTTCTTTGTTTATTGTATTCAGTATGTTAATCAGTTTGTTCCACTCCTAAATATGAATCAGTGGTATCAAAGCGGTTTTCTCTTCATTTATTTTTTCTTTGTGCATGTCCCCGACAGGACCTGGGTACAAGAAGTTGGGACTCGAACCAATTGAGCCGTTGTAATATCGGTCACGTTGAGCCTGACAAAAACCCATGGGGGACGAAAAGAAATATTATGGAGCAGGAGATCCTTTTAACATGTTGCTCAAGGAAGCCCTTGAATTACAAACGAACGAAAAGATGGACAACTTTGTGAAGATCCTTTGGCGGTTACCTAGAGGAGAAGCATCTTCATCAAGCGGCCATGTAACACCCTTCAAGGTATAGGTAAATTTTTATATTCCATTATTTGAAGGACTGATAGATGCGAATGTTGTAGATAAATGGTTGAATCTTCTCGAAGGGTATTTTTTGGTCCACAATTTTTTCAATAGGGAAAACATTACTTTTGCACTCCTTAAGGTCATCCCCCATGTTAAGGACTGGTGGGATACTTACTCTGAGCAAAGGGTCATAGAGGAATATGCAATATTTGTGCTCTCCCCTACATGGGATTCCTTCCAGAATGACATTAAAGAACAATACTACCATGTTGGAAGCTACGAGGACCAATACACCTAATGGACCACCCTGCGTTAAGAAAGGGACCAGACAGTACCATATTTCACCAATATTTTCCATACCCTACGCACCAAATTGGGTATCAAATACTCTGAGTAACATCTGGTAATCAAGTACCACATCTATTTGCATAGATACATTCAATAGATTTTTTTTTTCTGGACATCGCCTCATTCGGTACAACTTATAGATATGTTGTCAAGATCGAGCAAAAATTCAAACAGAAGAGGCGAGAGTTTGGACATGCAAACTCCTCACAGCTGAATCAGGGAAAAGGAGGCCCCATCCCACACATAAAATATGGCCACTCTCAGGAAAACCAGTCCAAGCCGCAACACAAGAAGGGAAATCTGAAGAAGAAGAAGGACACATGAAAATGGTGTGAATACCATTAAAACCCTTGGCACAACCTTGAAGAATGTCGCTCCAAATAGTCACTCGTGGTTGAGATGAAGGATTCTAAGTCAAACGCCAATTCTGAATCCGATTTAAATCCAAAAGGAGGGAAGTGGATTATCGATGTTGAACATAGTGCAACTATCACTACCTCGAAATTCTAGCCAAGAGAACCAAAAGAACAAAAGGAAGGGGAACACCTCTTTCAATCACAAATGTGGGTAAAGGGGGATTCACTTCATTTCATTGTTCATAGTGGCTGCCAAAAGAAATTGATCTCAACAGAGGTCGTCAAGCAACACCCACAACCCTAAACCATCGACTCGCTTCACTAAGGAATAGATCTTTGTGTCATCCAACAGTTTCGTCTTCCCTATGGCATCAAGCCTTTCAAAGATGAGGTATTGTGTGCTATTTCTCCCCTTGAATTTTATGATGTTATTTTAGGAAAACTATATTTGTGGAAGAATCATGTTGTGTATGAGTCTAGACCCCGCAATGTTATTATTACTTTGGGTAGAAAATCGTACAGGATACCATAGGTAGCGTTGCCTACCACTATTTCTTTAATCTCTGCTAAGCAATGTAGTAATGTCATTTCACATATCAGGAAGTTCATCTTCTTTTTGATTTGTGCTCATAGTAAGAAGAAGGTCGTCGCCACATCTGTGGCCTCTACACAGAGACTCTCTTTAAAGTAGAAGCAAGTGGACGGGATCGTGGAAGAGTACATAGACATCTTCTCCTCACCCATCGAGGTACCGCCGCACTACCAATTCAAGCATCCAATTGATATAACCCTTGGTGCACCTCTACCTAATGGACCAATATATCTTCGCTCGTTGATGTAAAATGAAGAAATCAAGTGTCAAATCCAATAGCTTCTTCAAAAGGGGCACATCATATCGAGCTCCTCTCCTTGTGGAATCCTGATTGTACTGGTGCACAAGAATGATGGGACCTAGTGACTCTACATTGATTACAGAGAATTAAACAAAATCACAGTCAGGAACCAGTATCCAATTCCCAATATTGATGACCTTCTTGACCAACTCAAGGGGGGAAAATTTATTCAGCAAGATTGACCTGAAGTTTGGATACCACCAGGTTCTCTTCAAACCAACGGATGTATGGAAGACAACCTTCAAATCTAAAGAAGGTATCTTTGAATTGTTGGTCATGCCCTTTGGCTTAAAAAATGCACCAGCCACTTTCAAGAGGTTTATGGATGATTTATTGAGACCCTTCACCAACTCTTTTATGGTGGTATATTTTGATGACATCCTCATCTTCAGTAGAACTTGGGAGGAGCACATGTGGCATATTCAACAGGTTTTGAGCACTCTGTGACAACACAAGCTATATTCCAACTTGGAAAAATGATTCTTTGGCATGAACAGGGTCCAATAATTGGGATACATTGTTGATGAGCATGGGGTACATGTTCATCTAGCTAATATCCAATTCATCCTTTATTGGCCATCCACCGCCACATTAACTAAGCTTCAGAGCTTCTTGGGACTGGCCAACTTCTATCGACGGTTCGTGTTGGGATTCCCCCATATTTCATGGACCCTTATCCAAGTGACCAAGGGAAGTGTCAAGGAAACGTTCATGTGGGGGAAGGAACAACAATGAGCATTTGATGATCTGAAGAATCGCTTGTGCTCAACTCATGTACTCTCCTTGCTTGATCTACAACAACCATTCGATATTGAGATTGATGCGTCTGACTATGTTGTAGGCACAATTCTTACTTAGCATTGTCATCTGGTGGCATACCAAAGTGAGACACTCTCAGATACTGTTCGTAAATACCCCACCTATGATAAGGAAATGTATTCCATTGTAAAATCATGTCGTCAATGGAAACATTACATTCTAGCAAAGGACAAGATCATCCACACTGATTACAAGCCTATGCAGTTCATACAGACACAAGGGAAGTTGCAGAATGACCTCCATCATAAGTGGTCCACCTACCTACAAAAATTCCATCTCAACATCAAGTATAAGACAGGGAGCACAAATCGTGTCGTTGACTGCCTCAGTCAACCTACCCTGGTTTCACTCGCCACTGTGCTCCATTCTTGTGGACATGAAGCATCTGAGTGGCCCCAAATTTATCAACAATATATGAACTTTGCCACCACCTATCAACGCTTGGGTACATGCGTGAATGTCACCGATTTTCACATTTAGGATGGACTGTTATTCCATCTGGGCCATCTTTTTGTTACTACAAGCGAATATGCAAAGATGATTTTGGAATCCCAGTATATTCATATGGAAAGACATTTTTGTGTGGATAAAATGGTGGTTGTTCTACATAAACATTTTTATTGGCCAAAACTTTGACAGGACATCAACAAGTATATCAAATCTTTCACTGCATGTGTCATTTCCAAGCCAACCATCAAGAAGCAAGGCTTATACACCCCTCTTCCTACCCCCGAGAAGCCTTGGGAATCCATCTCGATGGATTACAAGTCTAGCCTTCCATCCACCAAGGAAGACAATGATTGTGTATTTATGGTCATTGATCGGTTTTCGAAGATGGCCATCTTCACAGCCTGGAAGAAGAACATCATAGTGGTAGATACTACCAATATCTTCTTCGAATGAGTGTGGGTCCATTTTGGGATACCACAGACCATCATCTCTGACCGATACAACAAGTTCCTCAACACATTTTGGTCGAGTCTCTGGTCACTATTGGACACCAAGCTCACTAAATCCACTTCTTTCTACCCCCAAACAGACAACCAAACTGAGGTCGTCAATCAAATGATTTTGTTTATCCTACACATGTACAAATCTAAACATCTACATACATGGGATGAGATTCTCCCCTATGTTCAACAAAGTTACAAGAGGGGTCTCCATAGCTCCATTGGCCATAGCCCATTTTAGGTGGGGCTAGGATTCCAACCCTTGGGTTCCATTGATGTTGCACTACCTCTTTCAACCACATAGAAAGAATATTCCCTTGTTCAGTCTGAGATCGAAAAAGGCATCAAATTAATTGATCAGATTCGAGACATCTGCCAACAGGTCCATGCTATTTTTTCATAAATCCAATGCTAAGTACAAGAAACACCATGATCAACACAAAGTATCACACCAATTTCAATTTGGAGACAAGGTCTGGTTACATTTGTAGAAAGAGCATCTTATAGGGCCCCATCATAAGCTCAACCCACTTTTCTATGTTCCTTACACTATCACCAAGGTTGAGGGTAGCGATTCTTTTAAGCTCAACACTCCACCCTTCCTTAGCTTGCACCTAGTGTGCAATGTGGACCTCCTTCGAAAATATTTTCCACCATTATTGGACACCTCGGAGATTGCAGAACAACTGACACCAATAGATCTCATCCTTCACTGTATGGAACATGAATCCACTGATCAGATAGTGGACACATAGGTCAAGGGCACTCATCAACAGAGGATCCAACTTTAACTAGTTTTCAAGGCAGGGAAGCTCCTCCACCAAGGAAAGTGGCTCACTCGGGGCCAAATTCAACAGAATTTTCCTCACATAATGGGGGAACTCAACGAAATGGAGATCATTGCTTCTTAAGGGGGGAGGACTAATCTAGGTGGATATTGGTGGCCACCCACCTATTCCAACTAGCTTTTATTGACAGTTTTTAGTTCAACACGTTCTTATGTACTTCTTTGTATTTGTGGTTTCTACACTTTCGGGGTTGCCTGAATCCCTACACATCTTCTAGGTGGATATTGGTGGCCTCCCACCTAATATAACTGGCTTATTTTGTATGTTTTCATGGAATTACATCTTGTTGCACTTCCAGGGCCGTTTTGGGGCCCTAAATAGTGTTTTTCTTGCTCGACACAGTCAAATTGTAGAAGGAATTAGAGTTTGACGATGTAATGCGTAGTTTTAGAAAATACCTTTCTAGCGGGCTATCACACGCCTAAAATGGATGTCATATGGAAAATTTACAACCCATGGAAGTTGAGGTATCAACTTACCCATAGGGGCCCACATAACTTTTGGTGTTTCATCTCCTAGGGTTAGTTTTTGGGATCTCTAGGGTTTTTGCATTCATGAGTAATGTTAAAAATTCCTTTGGAGCCTCATTTTAATCATTATTCTTAGACATATTTTCATACTAGTCACATCTCTTCTCAGATATAGTTACCACCATTCGAGCAAGTGTTTCAGTTCTGGAGTTTTACAGTTTCATCCTATTTCATTTATTCAATAGAATATATTGTTCACTCGATATCTATGTTGTTCTTTGTTTATTGTATTCAATATGTTAATCAGTTCATTCCACTCCTAAATCCGGATCATTTTCTCACCAAGATTGGGGAAAATCAATCTTTAAATTAAATTACAAGCTAAGGAAAATTGGGAGAAAAGGATGCCATGGGTAGGTAAACAAATAGAGAAAAGGGTTGCAGTTTTATTAAATCTAATTAACATGCATACATTATTGATGTGTGTGCACTTTACAAATGCACATGTGTTCCTATTTCATATGCATTTTTTATACATTGAAAAATCTGGTGGATTCAATGTGTCTAGTGGAAAAATGATTGCATGTGCATTTTTTTATACATTGAAAAATTTGGTGGATTCAATGTGCCTAGGGGAAAAATGATTTTATCGATGTTCGACAAAGGTAGATAATGTTTAAATAGGAACATGGACATGTTCCTAGAGTGCGTGTGTGTTCTTGAAATTTACAAACAATGTGCATACCCAATGAAACACTTTTGGGAATCAACTTTGTACACCGAGGATTAAATAACCTAAAAGTAGCATTCATGTATGATAGCTACATAGCCAAGGATTCTCCTACATCAATTTTGAATTCCTAACTAGTGTAACAACCATTGATGTAACAATTATTATTACATCAATTTCAAACACATCATACTAATATCATACTAATATCACAAAATAGATAAATAACCATTCTTGACAAATTGCAAATCTTAACTTATGCTATGAAAAATTTGACTTCAATTCATATAGAAGAAATACGTAAAGTAATTTATCCTTGTATTTTATAGCAAAAAACATACTTGTTAGAAGGGATATGAAATAAACATTTAATTTCTATCTACATAACATGTAAATAACCATACTTCATGAATGGAAATTGTTAGTTCATGCTACAACAAATAACATTTCAAATCATATAAAAATAAAAAGGTCAACAAATTTTTTGGATTAATCATACTTCATGAATGAAAAATGTTAGTTCATACTACAACAAATAACATTTCAAATCATATAACAAAAGTTTTGGATTTAGTCGTAGTAGTGGAAGTTTTAACCTTGTTTTTCACTCATTACTCCCAAAATAAGGAAAAAAAGAAGAGCCAATAATTTTATACTTAAATCTCCATTCAAAATATAAAGTGAAGCCACTACAAAGAAGAT
>WSFP011474342.1:0-17222 GCA_009831015.1 Picea engelmannii
TGAAAATCGTATTAATGCCATTTGGGGGTCCAATGCTGGTAGTGAGGAAGCCAGGGGAGCAGAGCATGACACAAGCAGGAGAAGAGGGTCAGGGTGAGGGCAGGGACAGTTCAGACTGGGGCAGTTACCAGGGCTCCACAGGCCGGGAAACTCCTCCAAATTTCGTTAATGCTGATTCTGACTCCGGGCCTGAGGAAATAGCTTCTGCTCTTCCAGGTCATGCAACTTTGTTTTTCGTTTATATGCTTGCTATTATAGAATTTACCTTGAGTGGTCCATGTTTAGACTTACGTTGTCATATGTTGTAATTTGGTTGGTAAATCTCCATCTTGTAATTTGGTTGGTAAATCCTTATGGGAAAAGACATATCATGAAATAAATCTTATTATGTTACTTGAGCTTTCGGGAGATAAACATGAAATAAATTTTATTATGTTACTTGAGCTTTCTGAAGATAAATTAAACTGTGTAAAATTTTGAAATATTTCATTCCACAAAAATTGGAAGTGTCAATTTTATCCACAATTTATCTTCAGGTTTCAAAATTTTATCCACAATTTATATACTCATAAATCTTATTATTATGTGAAAATTTATACACTCATAAATCCTATTATGTGAAAACCTATTATGTGAAAACCTACATACTCATAAATCTTATTAGTTTTTTTATTATGTGAAAACCTACATACTCATAAATCTTATTATTTCATAAATCTTATTAGTTTTTTTATTATGTGAAAACCTACATACTCATAAATCTTATTATTTCATAAATTTTACTATTTATTTTTATCTGAAGACCACTAAGAGGATTTTTTTTGGTATCGGCAGACCAAAAGGAGGACTGTGTGGGTTTTTTTATTTTTTGGGGTATCTGCAGACGAAAAGGAGGACTGTATGGGCTGTGTGTACTATTGCTATACATAAGTAATGCATAGACCTTCTAACTAACGAAAAAAAACAATAAATCCAATTTAAAATTAAAGTTACACAAATCACTACATCGATCACATAACCCACCATGTTGGAAATGTAAAACACGACGAAGAGCTCCCTGAATAAACTGAGTTAGGACAAGGAGTTAAGGAAGGACAGGTGGCTTTCCAATGTTAGAAAGGTTGCTTCTTTTACTTTAACTCGAGACTATAGCGAGAGCAGCATTGCCGATGAGAATGGAGAAGCTAACCAAATTAGGATGGTAGTTCTTCGCAATAGTATCTCCAAAGCAAGCAAACACCAATTTTGACGGTGGGAGTTTCTTTGCACCTTCATACGTCTTGGCTTATCCTGCGAAAACCGAGTTGGATGAGTGAAGCTAACAATACTGCGGCTCCAGATTAATTTTCCTCCACGATTTTGGAGCAGAAAAGCAAGACAAAGAGGATAATATGATTATGAAAAGAAGAAAATAAATAAAAATAAAGAAAAATTAAAAAATTGGGAAACTTTTGTATGTGTTGGGAAAGATGGCCAATGAGTGGGAGGTGGATTAGGAAGCGCGGCAGGCGATAAAGAACCAGAAGAAGATAAAAAATGAATTTTCTGGCGATAATTTATCGAAATGTTCAACTGAACTAAGTGTACCATACCGTATGATGCAAGAAGATTGAATTTGTGTAGTGGGTATTGCACACCATATATCATGCAGATTCTCTCTTTCATTTGACAATTCAGGCGAAAATTATATCTCTTTTCTCTTTTCTGCCACATTCGTGTCTCCCCTGCGTGTGTGGCCAGATGACTCCATCGTCCAAGAGACCGCCATCGTCCACGGGTGGACTGGGATTCCGGCCACTCATCGATCCCATAGACTTCGGCTATTGCAGATCCAAGTCCAACTGTAACAAAAATAGAAAGATTAGGGCATTCAAGTGAAACCCTAACCCTCGAGCAAATGAAATTTTATTAATAAAATAACTGTTTCTTCCTAAGAAGGTTTAGGAAAACCAATACAAGAGGGATCGGTCAAAGTAAATTTTGATAATGTTAACTTAGATTGATTAGATTAAGCACGTCATAAAAAATAATTAATTGAAGTGGGTTTTATAATGAAATTGGGAGGTGGATAAGATAACACTCCAGCAAAGCTCATGTATTCCGTGATGATTTATATTGTGGAATTTCATGTATTCCGTGATGATTTATATTGTGGAATTTTATGTATTCCGTGATGATTTATATTGTGGAATATATGTTAGTATAAATATTGTTAATATATGTAAATTTAAAGATGCTTATTGTTAATATTTGGAGAAAAAAATATTATAAAGTTTATAATTTTAATGAAGTAAAAGATGAAAAAAAAAATTTGGAATGCATATTCTACATGAAAATTATATTTTATTTTTAACCCATTTATAACAACATGATATATATATAATATGTTAATCTATGAAAACTAAAGTAATCTTAATAAAAGATGAAAAACATTTTGTTTGGAGTGCATAGTTTACATAAAGATTAGATTTAATTTTCAAACCATTTATAACAACACGATATATATAATGTGTTAATTCCAAAGGTGTTGATTCCAAAAGAGAATAAACTAGTGATTTTTGGTGACTACAGATCCATTGTGCTATGTAATTTATGCTATAAGTTGATAGCAAAGGTGATTGCAAATAGAGTAAAGTCTATTCTCTCGAGGGTATTGTTGAGCGAACAACTTGGTTTTTTAAAAGGCAGGAAAATTTTGGACACCATTAGGACGGCACAAGAATGTCTACATAGTATCAAAGCAAAAAAGTTAAAAGCTCTAATTTTAAAGATGATTTAAAAAAAGCATATCACTGTGTAAATTGGGACTTTCTACGCTTAATTCTTGTCCAAACTGGCTTTAGCATTTCATCCACGAACTGGATTATGAGTTGTGTAGTTAGCTCCTCCTTTGTTGTTCTGATAAATGGTGAGACTTCCCCGCTTTTTCAAAGTGAACGTGGCTTAAGACAAGGTTGTCCGCTTTCACCTCTGTTGTTCATCCTAGTTATGGAAAGCATAAGCTTGTTGTTGAAGAAAGGACAAACAGAGGGAAGTTTGACGGGGGTTAAGGTCTCCAGGATTATAAAAATTCTTCACCTTATATTTGTCGATGACATCCTCATCATGACAAAAGCTACACTAGAGGAATGGATGGTGATTAAATCCCTACTGGATCTTTTCTGTTGTGCCTCGGGACTAAAAGTAAATTTAAACAGGTCAACCTTCCACCACTCGGGAGTACAAGGGGAAGCTCTGGAAAAGCTTAAGGAAGCTTTTACTTTCAACTTTGTGGAGTTGTCTGAAGGTTTTAGATCCCTAGGGCATTTCATAAAAGCGAAGAAATCAACCTTCGAGGATTGGAGACGGCTTATTGCTAAGTTCGAAAACAGGATTAAACATTGGTGTAACCGTTGGTTATCACTTGGGGGTCGTTGCATTCTTGTAAAGGCGGTTTAAGAATCTCAATTCGTTTATTGGATGGCCTTAGCGGTGGTCCCTGTTTCTGTGCTCTCAAAGATCCGTCAATTGATTTTCGATTTCCTCTCGTCGGGTGGTGGTAATGCACATCGTTTTCACCTCTGCAACTGGGAGATACTCGTTAAGCTGAAGCACTTAGGAGGATGGGGCCTTGGGAATCTCTTCCATTTCAACCGTGCCTTGGCTGCAAATTCATTATGGCATGTTCTGATGAAAAAAGGGATTTAGCACCAGGTGATCAAAGACAAATATCTCCCCTATGACTCTGTTGCAACTTGGCTTAGATCGGCCATGGTTATTCAATCTTCGGCATCGCAGATTTGGAAAATTTTGTTGAAATCACTTCCTCTCATTACTCACCGGTTAAGCTGGAATCCTGGTAATGGGCATTCAGTGTTAATTGGCCTAGACAAGATTCTAGGCATTGGTGTTTCCTCTTTACTCTCCCAGGATCTTTTGGTGGCCTTAAAGAATAAAAATATTCGTTATCTTTTCCAAGCCAGGGCTCAGTCTTCCATGGGGTTTATAACAAACCAATGGAAAAGCAACATAGATTTGGGACTTTCGGGGTCCATGGCTACCAAATGGAAATCATTTTGCAAGGCGCTTATCGATTCGGGCATCCATCTCGAGCCTAGAGATGATATTTTAATTTGGACTAGAGGAGACCATTCGAGCATTCTCTCTGTAAAAAATGTGTATAATGCTCTAGCAAAACAATTGTGGCCACAACAAATTGCAGGGTGGAGGATGTTGATATTATGGTTGCTGCAGGAGGTATTTACCTCCACGTGTAAACCTAAAGAGAATAGAATACTCCGGGAAGAAAGAAGAAACCCTAATGAGTTGGCTAATAACCCTAGAAGACATGTCGGCTCAAGAGGATAATTTGTATTAGGTTATTAGCCTCCAAGAGAAGAAGTCGGCCAGAAGAAATAATATATATTGAATAGACAAATACCCAGAATGAGAAGTCGGCCCAGGCAGTTAGCCAAAATTAGTATAAATGCAAGAGGCCAGACTTCATTCTGGCAAGCATTCTCAGAATTGCAGAGCAGCACTTGTGCGCATTGCAGTAGCCCAGTTTGTGCGCAGGTTTGGAGGAGAGTTGTCGTTGCAGCTATTGCAGCTAGCAGATTACGCTTTGGCTTGGACTATCTCTTGGTTAGGGTTTGGACTATCTGATCAGCTCTTGTTTGATGCGCTATCCTTGGGGAAAGGTGCGCAACCCTTTGTTTGGCTATCTAGCCTAGGGTTTGCTTTCGAAATGATTCTCAGTCAAGGTTAAGGTGCTCGGAGGGTGGCTTCGGCTTCGGCCTATGGTTGGGTGACAATAGTGATATTTTCGATGGTAAAACGAGCACATCCATTCATATTCTAACAGGTTATGGGCCCACACCTCCTTCATTCAGTCTAACCGCTGGAAGGAAGCATAGCCATAAGGATATTAAGCTCATTGAAGAACTATCACTAGGGTTTTTAGCAGGAGCAGTCACCAAAGCACTGTCGCTGGGGTTACTAGAAGGTGTAGTTGTAGAAACCCTAATCCTCTCGTTGAGGCACCTTAAGTGAAGGGATTGACCTAATTTTCGGATAGACCAATGCACCCTAGCCTAGAACATCTACTGGTACTCTCAGCAAGCCAAGACGTCAAGTTTGAGTTTTTGTTCAAATTCAGGGTTGACCAAGGCAGTCGTGACTTACTCTATGAAGTCAGAAAACAAGTTAGATGGAGCTTCTAACTTCAGAGCATGGAAGACAAGGATTGACCTCATCATTGCCAAGAATAAAGTGTTGGATATCGTGAAAGGAAAGATCGTGAAACCAGAGTTTGAAGAAGGAAAAGAGAAGGAACCACAGAACATTATAGTTATGGAGAAGTTCAAAGACGGTGACATCAATGCCATGAGTATCATAATGGACTCTATAAAAGATCACTTGATACCCTACATCTCCCATCTTGACTCATCGAAGAAGATGTACGATGCCCTAACAAACCTCTTCCCAGTCAGAAACATTGGACAAGTAATGAGTCTAAAGAATGAGCTCTGTGACATGAAGATGAATGATGATGACATCATAACATCATACTTTGTGAGGATCTCTCAATTAAGAGATCAACTACAAGCTATTAAAGAAATCATTTCAGAGAAGGAATACTCAATGGTCTTCCCAAGACATGGGATGCATTTGCCGCAAGCATGAACACAATGAAGGAGTATCCTACATTCGAAGAACTTTGGACTTGTTGTGCTTAAGAAGAATCAAGGATCAGTGCAAAATAGAAACCCCAAAAGAAGTATGATGATCAAGCCTTCACAGCAAGGTTCAACGATTTCAGGAACAAAAGGAAGTTTGCCTCCAGGAAGAAGCCAAATCAAGAGAAAGATATGTCAGAAATACAATGCTTCAACTGTCGAAAGTATGGTCTCTACAAGAATCATTGTCCCGAGTTAAAGAAAAGGAAGGAAACACACGAAATATCAGTTGCCGAAGAAAAGGAACCTTCAAAGAAGACTAAGCAGGATGAAACAAACTTCTTCCTCTAAAGACAAGGTAACAATACTCTTCTTGGTTCTTGTACATATCTTGTTTGCATAGTCTCTGTACATATCTTGTATATCTATAATATGTTCCAAGAAGAACTATACCTATGGAAGAACAAAAAGATAAGGATTACTATCATTATACAAGTCAGATAATACACATGAAAGGATGAAATACATCAAACAAATCATGTGGAATCTATTACAAGATAAGCCAAAATCAGAATCAATCTTGAAGAAACTTAGAAGAAGCAAAGACAGAAAGAAGTTAGCAATCAAGAGGAAATTGGAGAAAGACTTATGACACTTTGCAGAAGACAAAAAAGATGCAGACGGAAGCGTGGACTCTGTTAGATGGAGGGAGTCGATTATATATTTTCAAAAGAAAAGAAAAAAAAACATGCACTCATACATGAAGCAAGGATTAGGAGGGAGATAATCCTATGATCCATTGAAGATGATGAAGTATATATCCATGGTAGCAGCCATGAAAAATAGTATGTGTTCAGTTCGACCTTAGAAGAAGTCTTCTTCGAAGAGAAGCCTTAAAGTATCCCTGGTTGGCCATCCACATTCGTGATCCTATGATGAAAGGAAGAAGTGGAATATTTAGGGCATGGAATCTATAAGAAACTCTGTGGACCCAAGAGCTAAAGAAAAACATGAAGATTTCAAGAAAGAAAGAGAAGCCAGGACAACCAGTCATTGTATCAAGAATCACAAGATTACCAGCCTGATACGAACTCACTAAAAGCAATCAAGCAAAGGAACTGAAAGTTGTGATGAAGAACAATGTATATGAATGCAAGCATTGCAAGATCCAGAACTAGAGGTTCTCCCGGGTGGAGGGAGAAGACTACGATGATTACTTGTTCCAGTAAACCAGACATATGTCTACATGAGTCATTATATCATCTGCAATATCCATGGGTTGGAGTTCTACATCAGATGAATGTAAAGACTGTTCTCCAGAGCAATTGAACAAAGAGCGTATGAAGAGCAACCTCAAGGCTTTGAGGCATACCATAAAGAGACCCTTGTATGCAGATGGAAGAAGACAACTTGGTGGAGAACCTCCAATGCACAGCAGAAGCATGGTGAAGATTTTCTATAACAAAGATATTGTATCGGAATGATTGTTCAGAAGATCAGGATGATGGATTGCCAATCCATGACAAAGATCTTATGATGATAGAAGAAGTGCTACATGGATATGTTCCAGTTTGACCCTTGCCACGATGTTGTGAGCTAGCAGGAACCAAAGAGGAATCGAACAATGATACACATTATTGATCAGAGCTATATGAAGCCTTCAGAGAAACCAGTGTTCCAAACTGAAGTACATTTGAAATCAAGAATTACATTATCCGTGATGAAGTCCAGAGAGGAGAAAGTGGTTCTCCAATACATATCTCCACAGATGAGAAGATAAGAAGACATCTTGGTAAAGCTTTTGTCCAAGATGAAAGAGTTTGTGTACTCAAGCTGGAGCTCGTGGAGATGACTTTCTTATTGAAAAAGGAAGAGATGACTCCCAGGTTGGGAGGGAGCACTGATGTGTTATTGATTTATGGACAGTCATTTTTAGTTCGAAAAATGGTTCAGGATGAGCAGTTCCTTTCTAGTTCGGAAAGTGGTATGAGATTTCTGACGGACAGACATTTTCCAGTTCGGAAAATGGTCCAGATCGAACAGTAATTTTCGTAATGAAAATGGTTCGATGGATCACCGATGTACCATAGACAGCGATTTCCCATTGTGGTTAACATGGGGAATGGTCTAAGGCAGTCTCTCTTCTTGAGGGTTACTCAAGAAGATTGGCCCGCCTCGCCAGACAATGACTTCCCATTGTGGTTAACATGGAGAATGGTCTGTTTTGGAGGTTGGTGCAGTACAGTCATTTCCTTTGGAAATGGTCTGGACAGTCATTCCTTAGGGCAGATTCATTCTCTCTGGGTTGCACTTTGTTTAGTGTCGGAGGAATGGCCCAGGGTGGGGAATGGTCCAGGTTCAACAATCAGGGACAGACATTCCTTAGGGCAGACTCATTCTCTCCATGTTGCACTTTGTTTAGTGCCAGAGGAATGGCCCAGGGTGGGGAATGATCCAGGCTCAAAAATCAAGATAGTTTTTCCTCCTTGCTTGAGAAGAATAGTCAAGATAGCTCATCATTGATGTTTTACCTTCTAAGGGCATATGCTCTTCCAGATCTCACAGATGTGAGTGGAAGAATGGCCCAGATGATTTAGTTTATATCATAACATTGTTTCTGTGCAGGTTGATATTAGATGATTGTTATGAAGATTGTATGTCTCTAGATAGTAGATGTATATTACTATGGTGGATGTGTTCCACTGTTTGTGACTATACGTCAATGATCAAGTACCTGTGTGCTACTTGGTGTGGTAGTGTACCACTGGATTGTAGTTGTGTACTACTATGGATAGACACAGTTGTGTTCTATTGAATGATATTGTTCAGATTGCCTTGAAGACTATCAACAGTGTTGAAAATGATTATCAGCTAGATGGATGATCAATGGACAGAGATTTCCCTGACGAAAAATGGTTCAGGACATTTATTCTTCTAGGACATATGTCCATATTAGAAGAATGGCTCTTGTGTCACTCTGTGGTGTGAGTGACTTATCCAACATCATGTCTGATTACTCAGATGGAGTATAGTTTCGAGAGATGATGCAATTGATGACACTGATGGTGATGATGGTGCTCATGATCTAGTCATGAGATAGTCCATACAACTATGTTGATGCTACTGGGTAAATGGTATGTTTGTGCTCAAGACCATTACCTGTAATACCTCCCTAGCTATGAAAGAGTGTTGATATTATGGTAGTTGTGGGAGGTATTTACCTCCACGTGTAAACCTAATGAGAATAGAATACTCTGGGAAGAAAGAAGAAACCCTAATGAGTTGGCTAATAACCCTAAAAGACATGTTGACTTAAGAGGATAATTTGTATTAGGTTATTAGCCTCCAAGAGAAGAAGTCGGCCAGAAGAAATAATATATATTGAACAGACAGATACCCAGAATGAGAAGTCGGCCCAGGCAATTAGCCATAATTAGTATAAATACAGGAGGCAAGTCTTCATTCTGGCAGGCATTCTCAGAATTGTAGAGCATCACTTGTGCGCACTGCAGTTGCCCAGTTTGTGCACAAGTTTGGAGGAGAGTTGTCGTTCCAGCTGTTGTAGCTAGCAGATTGCGCTTTGGCTTGGACTATCTCTTGGTTAGGGTTTGGACTATCTGATCAGCTCTTGTTTGATGCGCTACCCTTTGTTTGGCTATCTAACCTAGGGTTTGCTTCCGGAATGATTCTCAGTCAAGGTTAAGGTGCTCGGAGGGTGGCTTCGGCCTATGGTTAGGTGACAATAGTGATATTTTCGATGGTAAAACAAACACATCCATTCATATTCTAACAGAGGAGGCATTTGTGGACTTGGGATCTAGCCTATAAGATCAAATTGTTTACTTGGCTTGTTGTGGAAAACAAAATTTTAACCTGGGAAATTATGCAGAAAAGAGGCTAGGAAGGCCCGAGTATATGCCCATTATGTTACACGGACTCTGAGATTGTTCTACACTTGTTTGTAAACTGCTCTTTCACTCACAACTTGTGGCAATTTTTACATACAGTTTTTAGCCTTAGTTCACCTTGGGGTGGCAGCTCTTTAACAAACTGCTTAGACACTGGTTGAAAAAGGAAAAGGTTTATATTACTCTTCCCTCGCTGGCCTGTTGGTACATTTGGTTGGAAATAAATAAGTGTTTGTTTGAATCTCGTATTCCCTCCATCCAGGGGGTTGCCATTAAAATTAGAGGGATGTTGGAAAACTCCTTTGCTCAATGTCCTCAAAAAGGGAAAAGCACCAGAATAAAAAAGACACTTGATTTTACTCTGGCCTCCGTTGGTTGGTTTGATGGTGCAGCCCAAGAAAATGGGCTTTTGAGTGAGGTTGGGGGTGTTATAAATCTATCGGGAAATATTGTTTACAGGTGGATGCCCAACTGTGGGTCGGGCACAAACACAAGGGCTGAACTTCTAGGAGTGTGGGCTCCCTTGACCTTGGCAAATCGGCTGGGTATTGATGAGTTACAAGTCTTGGGGGACTCAAAAATTGTGATAGATTGGTTGAATCATAGGGGAAATTTGCAAGTTACTTCACTTGTGGGTTGAATGGATAGGATCCTGGGACTTACAAAATCTTTCAACACTATTAGAGATGATCACATCTACAGGGAAGAAAATGGGGAGGCAGATGCCTTATCAAAAAAATCTCTACATGTGCGAGAAGGGAAGATCCACTACAACAAATGGCAAGATGGTCACGAGGGCCCCCCACTATTTTTGCACCTCTATCGGTGACTAGTTTCCATCCTTATTGAGAGGTTGTTGATATTTTGCTAGATCTAGAACCCACTTTTACATCAGAGTTAAAAGTAACATATGTTTTTCTTTTTGATCTGCCATTTGTTGGGTTTGACTATATGTAATAAGCACTTGAGGGTCTGTGACCATTTAGAAGTGGTTTGGAGATGGATGTAATATTACAGCTTTGTACGTTTTTTTAGAACACCATATATATTAATATATTGAGAAATTTTATGCTGGAAAAAAAAAATCTATGAAAGTAAAGGTGAGCTTAGTAATCTTATTTGCAAGCTATTAGAACTTAGAAACAACGTAATAAAACCTAATAATTATTTTTCTTTATTAAGGTCCAATAGATAAATGTCAGTCCCAATGGACATAACAACATCATCATGAAAATACAAAGAATTTGTAAATAAGACTTGAAATGAACGGTTGACTTTATAAATGAAAAACTAAAAGCATTTTATGGGAGTAAAAAAGCAAATCTTTATGGTGTAAAGATGTTGTCATAGAAATTGACCATAACCCAAGGGTAGTAGGTGCAAATGGGATCGTTCTTGATCTTAAGGGAAATCAAGAAATTACCTTTGGATGGGTGTTGGGTTTGATCTCTTTCTTCTTGGGCTGACCCAGGTTCTGATCTCAAACAGGTTTCCAACAAAACCCTCAAAACTATCGGCCCTCTTGGTAAACCAAAAGGCAACGTCGCGCATAGGGTGCACAGCGCAGTCTCACCCAAAATAGTTTTTATGGGGGACTACAATACTCAGGTGTTTGCAATCTAGGAATGAGTGGGGATTGTGGTTGGGTTCTTTCTTCCTTATGCATTACCCTTGTTAATCATTCATCTACTTATATGATTTATTTATCTTTAAACATATGTATGCATGTTGATATAGCTACTTTAACCATTCATTCTTAAGCTAATGATCAACATAAAAGTAAAGTATCCATCAACAATCACATAGAACACAAGGTTTACCATGGTTCACCCCCTCCTGGGGCTACGTCCACAAATATCTAGCTTCTCTGCTCTTTTATTGATTCTGCTGCAAAATCTTGCACTGCGCACATTAAATCTTCAGTAATATAATCAAAATGAGGGTAAGAACCCTCTGTGAGGCTGACTAGATCACACCAGGCTCCTCAACCTGTGACCTAACCCTCAAAGACTAACTTATCTGTCTCTTCTACAAGAATTATTACAATCAATAGTTTTCCAACCAATTAGCTCTTAATAATTGACTGACATCCCTCCTCACCTGGACCTCCTAGGTCCTTATTTATACTACTTTATAGGCTTATAGTCGTTACAATCTTTATCAAAAACCCTAACCCTATCACGGTTAGGCTTGTTTGCTTGTGTGCCACATTGTTTTTCCTCCTGCATGTTGTTTTTCTTTCTTTTTCCACATGTTTCTTTCTTGCCACCTATTGCGCGCGCTCCAAAATTAGGTCTTTCTCTCCAAAAATAGGTCTTTCCCAAAACAGGTCTTTCTCCCAAAAATAGGTCTACACCCAAAATATACTTCCTTCTCAAAATAGGCATGTGCCCAATAGGCCCCCAACAGTGACATGTGGCTCGTCCCGAGCCACTCAGGTTATGTGCGCTCCTTGTACAGTCATCTAACCCGATTGGATAATAGAAGCAAGGGATGAATGGAAGAATGACGAAAAAGTGTGGACTCTCATTCAAAGGTTGCAGCAGGATTCCAGTGCATCAGATACATTTACATGGAAAAATGATTCATTATGGTACAAATATTGCTTATATTTATGTAAGAACTCCCAACTCAAACAAAAGGCACTATTGGAATTGCACACCTCTCCAGTAGGAGGGCACTTGGGATTTTTGAAAACATACCATAGGGTCAAGAAGGATTTTTTTTGGGATGGCCTTAAAACTGACATTCAAAGGTTTGTGGCAGAATGTTTGGTTTGCTAACAAAATAAGGTGGAAACAATTAAGACCCCAGGTCTTTTACAACCATTATCCATCCCGAGTCAGCGTTGGGAGGAGGTTTCCATGGATTTCATCACAAGGTTACCGAAGTCTGAAGGAAAGAGTGTCACCATGGTGATTGTTGATAGACTGACCAAGTACGCACACTTTTGTGCACTCTCTCATCCATTCAAAGCCAACACAGTTGCCATCGCATTCATGGAGACAGTTCAAAAGCCACATGGTAGCCCAAAGATTATTGTAAGTGGCAGAGATCCCATCTTCACTGGACATTTTTTGACATAATTATTTTCTTGTTTGGGTACTCAATTGGCTCATAGCTCATCCTATCATCCTCAATCTGATGGACAAACCGAGATAGTGAACAAATGTCTGGAAGGCTACCTTCGTTATTTTGTCTCTGATAAACAAACACATTGGTTCAAATGGTTACCCTTGGTAGAATGGTGGTATAACACTTCCTTTCATACTTCAACAAAAATGACACCATTTATGGCACTCTATGGATACCACCCTCCTTCCATCACTTCTTCTCTAAAAAAAAAATCTAAGGTTCAAGCAGTGGAAGATCACATTGAGCATCAACAACAAGTTCTCCAAAAATTAAAGGATAACCTGACCATGGCACAGAATCACATGAAAGAACAAGTAGATCAACATCGTAGTGAAAGAAGTTTTGAAGTACGAGATTGGGTTTTTTCTAGACTACAACCATACAAACAAATGTCCCTCAAGCAAGCCAAGAAGGATAACAAATTATCACCAAAGTACTATGGCCCTTATAAGGTGTTGCAAAAGATTGGTACTATGGCATACAAATTAGAGTTTCCTGCATCTTCACGAGTAAACCCAGTTTTCCATGTTTCATGCTTAAAGAAGGTTATAGGTGACAAGATCTCTATTCAAACTATATTGCCACAACTTGACGAGGAAGGAAAAATCATATTGGAGCCTGAAGCCATCACTGACACAAGAATTCGCCAACTGAGGAATAGATCCATTTCAGAGTATCTCATTAAATGGAGGAAACTATCGGCTGAAGATTCCACTTGGGAAGATGGGTCTTTTATACAGAAGCATCCAGAGTTACTCAAGAGTTGCGGACAACACTTGTCTCAAGGGGAGGGGCATGTTAAGCCCTAAATAGTGGCTCATTACCCCTTAATTGGGGCATATTACATTAGTAATATTATTTTATTTATGTCGACTTGAGTCCATTAGTTGTAATTGTACCTCCTAGTCTCCTATATATACTAAGGAGACATTTTCATTTGGAATCATCTTGTAATTGGACATTTATGTGGACATAAGGAGGTTGCCCCCTCGAAGAGGCTTATTATCTGAATTTCTCTCCTTTTCAAGGCGTTGAGTACATATTCTGAGGTTTTTCTATGCTATATTGATATTTGGTTCTTAACAGTTGTTGTCTCTGCGCTACAATCTTTGACTGGTGTTGCTTCTGCCCATCTCGTTAAGTATTCAGTCACAGTAATGATATATCTTGCTCTTGAACTTTTTTCTAGTGGATTAATAGGTCCAACAAAGTCTATTTCCCCTTTGTTAAACACCTACAGAGTTACTTGTGGTCTTAGGGGCATCTCATCCCTTCTGTTGGGTTTTCCAACCTTCTGACAGACATCACAGTTCTGGCAATATTCCTTGGCATCTTTATGGACTATTGGCCACCATAATCGTGCACTGATATGGATTTACGAGCGGAATGAAAGGAATAAAAGACTGAATATCATAACACAGAGATAAAGAGAACAACAACAAATATCGAGTGAACAATAACTTCTATTGAATAAATAAAATAGGTTGAAATTGTAAAACAACATAACTGAAAACAACTTGCTCGGATGGTGGTAGCTATCTCTGAGAAGAGATGTGGCTGCTACGCGCATCCGTCTGAGTAGAATGATTACAATGAGGCTCTAGAGGCCTTTTTAACATTACTCATGAATGCCAAAACCCTAGACATCCAAAAACCTAACCCTAGGAGATGAAACACCAAAATTTATGTGGGCCCCAATGGGTAAGTTGGTACCTCAACTTCTCATGGCCATAACTTTTGCATACGACCTCTATTTTAGGCACGTGATAGTCCGTTGGAAATGTCTTTTCGAGAACTACACATTATGTTGTAAAACTCTAGCTCATTTTGCAGTTTGACTAAGAAGCCAAAAAAGAACTATTTAGGACCCCAAAACGGCCCTGGAAGTACAAAAAGATGTACTGACATGAAAACTTCCAAAATAAGTCAGTTGGATTAGGTGGGCAGCCACCAATCTCCACCTGGAAGCTGTGTAGGACTTCATACAACCCTAGAAGTGTAGAACCCACAATTACAAAAAATTACAGAAGAACATGATGAACTAAAAACTGTCAAGAGGAGCCAGTTGAAATAGGTGGGTGGCCACCAATATACACCTGAATCAGTCCTCCCCCCTTAGGAAGCAATGGTCTCCATTGCGTTGAGTGCCCTCATCATGTGAGGAAACTCTAGTTGAATTTGGCCCTGAGTGAACCACTTGCCATAGTGTAGGAGATGCCCTGCCTTGACAACCCGTTAAAGTTGGATCCTCTTTTGGTGAGTGCCCTTGACCCGTGTGTCCACTATATGATCAATGGATGCATGTTCCACATCCCTTCACTTGAAGAGGCTAACGAATCTTAGCCCTTCAAACCCAGTTGAGATCAGGGCAAGGCGCTTTCATTGAACCATCCAGAGCAGGTTTCTGAGCATCCTAGCTACCAGGGTGTCATATTAAGGCAGTGGGGGTTTGCAGTGGATTTACCGACAATAAAGATAGTACACTTTATCAGATCTACTCATCCAGGGAGACATTGATCCAAATTCCTCCCGATCCATTGGAGAAGGAGGCAGGGTGCCTCTATTGAGACAATTTACAACAGATTCCGACGGTGGAATCATTCAGGGCGACTTATCCAACCATTTCTGACAATTGCAGCATAATTTTGTGGGTGAAAAGAAGGGAAAGAAGGTCGCTAGCCTTGGGGACTTAGCAGATCAGTAGATCCTTCCGACCTAGTTGAGCTTGGAGTAGGGCACATCCAGCGAGTCGGTTTCCATCAGTTTCTGACGGTGGAATCCAACAGATCCACCTTGCATGCAGCAGTTCCTCATGCATGCAACAAATTTTCCACATGCATGTCATCCGACCAGCTTGCATGTCATCTTTCAGGCCTTGCATGGCACAAATCTATCATCGCATGTAGTTTCTGGTACTTTTCTAGTTTATATCTTTTTATTTCCAGCATAGATCCATTCATTATCTGATCTATCTGAACTATTTGATTACTATTTGCATGCATGCAGTTGTGAGTGAATTTTTGTACATGCCTGCGATTGTTTGTAATTGACTACTTAATCAAAATATCTAAACAAGCCATTCTACTCAAACAAACAAACATGCAAGCTTTGCATGAAGCTCATAACTATTGAAACTCAATCAGAAACCCTTAACCGCATCCAAAATCCCAAATAGTATTAGTTTCGGTAGTAGATAGTCAGCAGTTGAGGTTAATTCCAGATCTGCGGATCTAGGGATATTACATGAATGGAGAGAAACAATGTTTAACCACAAAGTGACAAGTAAAGTCTAAAAACACGGGTTGCTGCTTAGAAGCATAGGGGAGAGGCCAACAAGAAAAAAAGTGAAACATAAGGCTTGTGAGACAAACTGGATTTTAAAGACTCCCTAATCATAAAGAGAAGTAAGCATAATAGGTGCCAAATTGTAAAGAGTGTTAAATAAAGACAACCCATTAAAGATGGAGTACTCTCGACTAACAAGTATAACAATGCAACTTGAAATGATGAGACAAGTTGATAAAATGGGGAGACCCTATAAAAATGCAACTTGAAATGGTGAAACAAGTGGATAAAATGGGGAGACCCTAAATTAAATTCAAAAAACAACAAATGATTAAATGTAATATATATACTTAACAATGTGGTGTCTAAATGTCAATTTGAAAAAAGTATACCAAAATGTGAGAAAAACTCTTATAAAACTTAAGCAAAAAATCAACCCAACCCAACGGTGCTTTGCTAAGATGCTCTTGTACAAGTCCAAGGAAGATTCATGGCAAAATGGGCATAAATAGGCTCGGATGTCATTTTAAAACTCATCCGTGCTGCATAAAGAGCGAGGAGGGTTTAAACTAAACTTTCATTATTGATTACAAGAGTTTGGACTAGTGAAAGTCAATTCGGCGTCTGCCAGGTTGGTCCTCTCAAGTCACCCTTTCATTGTCTTTTTATTTTTATGGATTTTTGGTGCCAAGAACCAACCCCGTTCGGGGTTCAACCAGGTCACACGACATTCGAAGGAATATATGAGCGAAATCATGCATCTATTCCTTCAACAGTCTCGCCGTGGCGCAGTTGAGGCAGTCTCAGCCACATGATCGTGTTGTGCATAGTTGTGCAAAATGGCATTGCTATTACTGTAACAATTGCACGATCTCGTGGTACAGACTATAATCTTCACGTGATAGAATCACACGATACTGATGTCATTCTCTAGTTTTCTTGCAGGTGTTGTGGGATGTCGATTAGTTAGGGAGAGCGAGAGCATAAGGAGCTCACCGTTGCGGTAGGGAGAGATGAACAATTTCAGAGGGTACTTCTTTCTGTTTTCCTAGGTAATATATTTTATATAAAACCCATTCCTGGTTCTATTGCAGTAGTTCAAAAGTCTGTTTTCCTCAAGATTTCTTAAAGGAAAAGCGACCTTTATTGAGAATAGGAGAATTTCCAGGCCCTATTTATTTAAAGCTCGAGAATTGCTCTGGTCGATATAACTGCAAAAGAGACCTTTATAATAGGG
>WSFP011474348.1:0-17221 GCA_009831015.1 Picea engelmannii
TTGCTTTCCTTGTACACACTTTCTTGCATGCGCACATGTTGTTCTTTCTCCAGCTGTTACTTTTGTTTCTACACACTTTCTTTCCCATGATCATCCTTATTTCTACTTTGGCCTGGTGCCATCAGGCCCCCAACACTGACATGTGACTCGTCCCAAGTCACCTAATCTTTCTGAGTTGCCTCGATCTCCTCGGTGATCGTCTGGAACTTTTCCTTCAGCTATGCTTCTTTTTTCATGGTCTTCTCCTTAATGGTATCCACTACCTGAACTGTCACTTTGTCGCTCAGTAATCCTACCCATTCTGCCTATGTCTGTGCTATCTGTATTCTAGCTCCTTTTTCCTATGCGAGTACTTCTGCTACTCGTTCCTGCAGTGGCTCTATCTTAGACTGACGCTCATGTTTCTATGTTTGTGCAGTGATAAGTTCTGCCTTCATATTCTTTATCTCCCACATCCCTTTGACTCGTTCTGGGATTGATATGGTCTTCTTCCACTGTTTGAGTTCTTGGATCATTGCATTGATCCTCTCCTCTTCCTTGTCCCAACATTGGACCTGTAGATCCTCCTCCAGCCTTGTCCAAAGTTGTACTTCTTTGTCGAATAATTCAGTTGTTGTGCTAACCTGTTGCTCTATCTCATATAGTTGCGTCATTGCTTCTTAATTCCTTTGTCATTTCCAGTTGGTGTGTTTAATGTGATGTTCCATCAGTCCTTTCCATGCTATAATTTCTCTTAGTGTTGTCTTTTCAAAAAAAGAAATTGTCGACTTTTCATTTCCCACTTTTTTTTCTTTGGTATGTAATCGTTGTCCTTGCATTTGCTGCATTCATGTTTTGAATGTTATGTGGCTTTTCTATCTCTGGCGTGCTTCACGCTTTTCAGTTTTTTATTTTTTATTTTTTTACTACGTGGTGGGTGGTTGATTGTCATTGTACAGCTTCAGTCGGCTCCCGTTGATCATTCCTATGAGGCCTGCACCTGATAAATCTCTTAATTGTACAACTCCTCCATCCGTTACAGATTTTACCTCATATGTTCCTAACCAATGCATTCTCAGCTTTCCTGGGTGCTAAAACGATTTGTTTTCATAGAAAAATACTAGATCTCCTTCCTTGAACATCTTCTTCTTGATGTGTCGATTGTGCCAAGCTTTGTCTCTAGCCTTCTACACTTATTGATGGAATCCTACCAAGATTCAATCTTCCTCCATTGACAATAGTTGATTCATTATTTGTTTTATTGTGCCTCATTCAGTCATTTGTGTGATAGCTTCTACACGTAAGCTGGGTACTAAAAATTCTAATGGCACTACTACATCTTGGCCATAGACTAGTTTGAATGGTATGTGCCCTGTCAAATTTTTTCATGTCATCCTATATGCCCATAATATTGTTGGTACTTTGAGGTCCTAGTCATCTCTGTTGACATTACATATCTTTGTTAGTGTGTTCTCAAGAATTTTGTTGAAGGCTTCTACTGTGTCGTTTTCCTGTCGGTGATATGGTGTGTTCTTCTGATGATGAACTTCAAACTCTTTAAGCATCGCCCAGATGGTGTTGTTTATGAATTGCATGCCTTGTTTTCTCATCAAAACTCTTGGTCACCCGAATCTGGTGATTACTTGTTCAAATAAGAAGTGTGCAGCTGTCTCTGCGTTGTAGTCTTTTACTGGTGCAACTTTTGCCCATCTTGTTAGGTATTCCATCATAGTGATGATGTATCTTTCCCCTGTTCTTTTGGCTGGTGGGTTAATTGGTCCCACAAATTCTATTGCCCAATTATCAAATGCCTGTAATGTCACTTGCGGTCGTAATGGCATCTCATCCCTTCTGTTGGGTTTTTCTACCCTTTGATAGACATCTCATCTCTGACAGTACTCTTTCAAGTCTCTATGGATCATTGGCCTCCATAATCCTACATGGAGTACCTTTTGCATAGTAGCGTTTCCTGCATAATGCCTTCCTTCCATTCCCTCATGTGCTTCTGCTAAAATTCTTGGTCATTCGTGTTCTAACACGTACCTTCGCAAGATGTTATCTGTGCCCATTTTATATAGATGTCCTACAATCAGTTGATAGTACCCTGCGTGAACTACCAGGTTCTTATTATGAATGGTGGTATATTCTTATGGCGCGGTACCTATTCTCAAGTACTGGATGATCTCTGCAAAGTAGTCATCAACAATCTATACTGAGAATAACTGTGCATATGGAAATTTGTCTTCTAAGTTCGTGGGTTCTTCTCCATTTGTGACCCGTGATAGGTGGTCAAGTCTTGCATTCAGTTTTCCTGGTTTGACTATTACTTCGAAGTCAAATTCTTGAAATAACAATAACCATTGATATATTCTCCCCCCCAACATTGTCTTGTTGACTAGGTATTTCAGGGCTGAGTGATCTGTAAACATCTTAAATTTTTTTCCCAATAGGTAATGTCTGAACTTTTGTAGTGTGTAAACCATAGCTAGGCCTTCTCTTTCCGTCGTGTTATAATTATGTTCTGAGTCTGATAGTTTTCTTCTTGCGAATGTTATCTAGTGATCCAAGTCTCCTACTCTTGGTTGCGCTAATATAGCTCCAAGTGTTATCGTTGATGCATCTACATGCACATGGAATGTCTTTTCCCAGTCTGGAAATACTAATATTGGTGCAGTGACCATCTTTTCCTTCAAAGTGTCCAAACCATGTTGACACGCATCGTTCCATTTATATTTTGTATCTTTCCTTAGCAACTTTTCCATTGGTGTTGTGATTTGCGCATATCCTTTGATGAATTTTCTGTAGTATCATGTGTGGCCTAACGTTGCTCTTAGCTGGCTGACTTTTTTTGGTGCTGGTAAGTTAACAATGATTGCAATCTTTGTCGGATCCATTAGTAAGCCTTGTTTGCATACTTTGTGGACCAATAGTATCCCTAACGGTGTTCCAAATATGCATTTCTTGATATTCAATGATATCTGGCACTGTCTGCATCGTTCCAACATTAGTCGCAACACTTCCACATGGTGTTTAAACAAACTGTAAACTATCCAATCATCTAGGTATACTTCGAGAAACTGGTGGATGAATTCCTTAAATGTTGTGATGACCACTCTAAAGAATATGGCAGGTGTATTCTTTAGTCCAAACGACATGATTGTGTACTGATAAGATCCCCATTCTGTCGCAAACATGGTCTTGTGTCTATCCTCCTATGCTATCTTAATCTAAAGGTAGCCTGAGAATCCATCAGTGAATGAGTAATCTTTGTGTCCCCCCACATTCTCTAATACTTCATCCGTAAATGGTGTAGGGAATGGGTCGCATAGACATGCATCATTCAACTTCCTCAAGTCGACACATATCCTAAACGCTCTTCCTTGTTTCTTGTCTTGTACTACCATCGGGCTTATCCATTCTGATTCCTCAACTGATTCGATGATGCCGGATTTGAGAATCCTATCAATATCATCTTTAAATTTCTATTTATATATGGGGTTCCATATGTAAGGTCATTGTTTAATAGGTCTCGCGTCGGATCTTAGTGGTATCTTCATTTCTCCTAATTCTCCACCAATACCCTTCATCTCTATAAATGTTGTGGGAAAAGGTCGCTATATTCATGCAACAATTCTATGATTCTTTCTAAGGTATGCTCAACCCAGTAATCTCCAATGCTGGTTATTTTGGGCTGCTCGACGGTTCCGATGTTAACCTTCTTTATCTTGATTGGCATGGAAATGAATTTGGATACTATGGGTGGTCCTTCCACATCTATTTTTCATTCGACTTCTTCAATCTGAATATCATGCGGGTCATCTTTGTTTGGTGCTTCCTGCTGTACATGGTAACATGACAATAGTTCCTTGACTGTCTTCTTTTTACGCTACTACTCTTCTGTAATAAGGTTTTTTTTCGGTTATTCAATGAATATGATTCCTCTGATCCATTTCAGGGCCGCATCTATGTTGGGGTTCTCATGCTTGAATGAGGAAGTGACGATAAAGTTATGTTGCAATGTCGTCCATGTTGTAGTTCCTTTGCGAAATTCCTGGTCTGTATACCAGTTCACTGGTATGCCCTCTAAAGTGTGAATGAAGTGGTGAGGCCATTCCTCTGGTGGTGTCATTATCCACAACGTTTTTCACTTCTCCAAGTGTTTCGCTGGTGTGCTTAGTCCTTCATATTTCCACTGTTTGTTATCTGCCTTTTCTTCACCGAACTGTATGCGTAGTAATCGCTTACATTGATACCAGTCTGTGATAGTGTCCTTTTGTTTGCCCCACCATCTTGAGGGTGTGGCCTTGAGTGATAAATCCAGTTCTAGTAGCCTCCAGTTCTCTAATACTTCATCTTCATATTGTGTCAAGAATGTTTCCAAATAATTTAGTCTGTGGAAACTAGGTGGTTCTTTGATTTCTATGCCTATCCATCGCACTCCGTGGTCTATTCTTGCACATCTTCTCGTGGATACTTCGTGTAGTATCTGCTACCAGTTTTCTAACCCGGTGTTTGAATCTGTTGCACATGAACTAATTATTTTCCAACCGAGTACCCTGTTTGTAGTTGGGTTTATGTAATTCTCATCGCACACAATTTTTCTGTACAACTGGATGATCTCCTCTAAGTCCAGGAAAGTGGGTTCTATGAACCTCTCCCCTTATGATGGATCTAGTGGTGCTATGACCCTGTAATCTCCAGATTCAAATGTCATTTTTCTTATTTTTAAGTTAATTATGGCTTGGTTGTCAAATTCCCAATCCAGACTGAGTAGTGCCAGGTACGGTGTTGTGTCATCTACTATTTCAATGACTTCAAAGTCTACTTTAGTGCACACTCCATCAAGATCTACTATTACTCCTTTCAATCTACCTATTGGTAGGACTCTATGCTAGTTTGCTAGTTTTAATTGGACATTTGAGTATCCCAATGTTGGCTCTCCCATGCATTGTTGGGTCTTCTTGTGTATCACATTCACTTCGGATCCTAGGTCTAGTATAATGTCTCCCATATTGAAATCCCCAATGTTATCATTTAGTCTAAATTCCCTACTTGTTCTTCTTCGGGTGTGTAGGTGATTGACAGTTTTTGGCTCTAGCTTTTCTTCCATCTCGCTGCTACATTTCTCTAGTATGTTTTGCAATATTTTCACAGATAAGGGGTCGCTTAATACTTTTACGCATGATTGAAAAAACCCTTTGATTGTAATTAATTTTCCCTTGGGTTTCATTCCATTGGTATGATCCAACAATGGTGGCATCTCATATTTTGAGAATTCCTTGACTGGTTGCGCAGTTGAAGTCGACGCTATGTCCTCCTTCTAAAATTCTTGTCTGGCTTCCCTAAAAGTCTCCTTTTCTTTAAGCGCATAGAACTGCTTCTTGGGGTCAGTGTTCTTCTTTATCCATTATTTTTTTGTTGGTTCCTATCGAACTATGTCATTTCCTATTTTCATTCCTCCACGAGTGACTATGTTGACGTTTCGTTCGTTGTCCCTTGCTTCAGCTGAAATCCACTGAAAATTTTGATTGTTTTGGTTCCCCTTTACTTGAATCTTTACTAGTAGTGTCAGACATTCTTTTGTATCATGGTCCGATGCATGACAATACATACAAGTTGTTGGTGGCAGTGGGAATTTCTATGCGTAATGTCCTGGTTGTTGGAAATTGTGACATGTGACTGGTCCTCTACCATGTCTGAAGCCTCCTCTGGCTTGTCCTACTCCTCTGTAGCCTATGAGATCACCTCTCGGTGCGTTATACTGTGGTGCCTGATTATACTGCATGGTATTGTACTGGGGGTGTCGGGTTGTACTGCAGTTGCACGTTATTATAGGGTTGTTGCGCAGTATTATACTGTTGTTGCGTAGTGTTGTATGGGGTTGGGGCTTGGTTGAACTGGGGTGCTTCTTGCCCAATCATAATTGTTGTGGGAAAAAGGTCGCTATATTCACGCAACAATTCTATGATTCTTTCTAAGGTATGCTAAACCCAATAATCTCCAATGTTGGCTATTTTGGGCTACTCGACGGTTCCTATGTTAACTTTCTTTATCTTGATTGGCGTGGAAATGAATTTTGATTCTATGGGTGGTCCTTCCACATCTCTTTTTCCTTTGACTTATTCAATTTGAATATCACGCGGGTCATAGTTGTCTGGTGCTTCCTATTGTACATGGTAACATGACAATAGTTTCTTCATTGTCTTCTTTTTCCGCTACTGCTCTTCCATAATAAGTTTTTTTTCGGTTATTCAATGAATATGATTCCTCTGATCCATTTCATGGCCACATCTATGTCGGGGTTCTCATGCTTGAATGAGAAAGTGATGGTAAAGTTATGTTGCAATGTCGTCCATGTTGTAGTTCCTTTGCGCAATTCCTGGTCTGTATACCAGTTCCCTGGTATGCCCTCTAAAGTGTGAATGAAGTGGTGAGGTCATTCCTCTGGTGGTTTCATTATCCACAACGTTTTTCACTTCTCCAAGTGTTTCGCTGGTGTGCCTAGTCCTTCATATCTCCACTGTTTGTTATATTCCTTTTCTTCACCGAACCATATGCGTAGTAATCGCTTACATTGATACCAGTCCATGATAGTCTCCTTGTGTGTGCCCCACCATCTTGTGGGTGTGGCCTTGAGTGCTAAATATAGTTCTACTAGTCTCTAGTTCTCTAATAATTCATCTTCATATTGTGTCAAGAATGTTTCCAAATAATTTAGTTTGTGGAATCTGGGTGGTTCTCTGATTTCTATGCCTATCCATGGTACTGCATGGTCTATTATTGCACATATTCTCGTGGATACTTCGTGTAGTATCTGCTGCTAATTTTCTAACCTGGTATTTGAATCTGTTGCGCATGATCTAATGCTTTTCCAACTGAGTACCCCATTTGTAGTTGGGTTTATGTAATCCTCATCGCGCGTAGTTTTTTTGTACAACTGGACGATCTCCTCTAAGTCCAGCCAAGTGGGTTCTATGAACCTCTCCCCTTCTGATGGATCTAGTGGTGCTATGACCCTGTAATCTCTATATTCAAATGTCATTTTTCTTATTTTCAAGTTAATTATGGCTTGGTTTTCAAACGCCCGATCCAAACCAAGTAGTTTCAGGTACGATGTTGTGTCATCTACTATTTCGATGAATTCAAAGTCTGCTTTAGTGCACACTCCATCAAGATCTACTATTACTCCTTTCAGTCTACCTATTGGTAGGAATCTATGCTGGTTTTCTAGTTTTAATTGGACATTTGAGTATCCCAATGTTGGCTCTCCCATGCATTGTCGGGTCTTCTTGTGTATCACATTCACTTCGGATCCTAGGTCTAGTATAATGTATCCCATATTGAAATCCCCAATGTTATCATTTAGTCTAAATTCCCTACTTGTTCTTTTTCGGGTGTGTAGGTGATTGACGGTTTTTGGCTCTAGCTTTTATTCCATCTTGCTGCTACATTTCTCTATTATGTTTTGCAACATTTTCACAGATGAAGGATCGCTTAATACTTTTACGCATGATTGAAAAAACCCTTTGATTTTAATTACTTTTCCCTTGGGTTTCATTCCGTTGGTATGATCCAACGATGGTGGCATCTCATATTTTGAGAATTCCTTGACTAGTTGCGTAGTTAAAGTCGACGCTATGTCCTTCTTCTGAAATTCTTGTCTAGCTTCCCTACAAGTCTTGTTTTCTTTAAGCGCGTATAACTGCTTCTTGGGGTCAGTGTTCTTCTTTATCCATTGTTTTTGTGTTGGTTCCTGTCGAACTGGGTCATTTCCTGTTTTCATTCCTCCACGAGTGACTATGTTGATGTTTCGTTCATTGTCCCTTGCTTCAGCTGAAATCCACTAAACATTTTGATTGTTTTGGTTCCCCTTTTCCTGAATCTTTACTAGTAGTGTCGAACATTCATCTGTATCATGGTCCAATGCATGAAAATACATACAAGTCGTTGGTGGCAGTGGGAATTCCTTTGTGTAATGTCCTGGTTGCTGGCAATTGTTACATGTGACTGGTCCTCTACCATGTCTGAAGCCTCCTCTAGCTCGTCCTGCTCCTCTATAGCCCGTGAGATCACCTCTCGGTGCGTTATACTGTGGTGCCTGATTATAATGCACAGTATTGTACTGGGGGTGTCGAGTTGTACTGTGGTTGTACATTATTATAGGGTTGTTGCGTTGTATTATAATGTTGTTGTGCAGTGTTGTATGGGGTTGGGGTTTGGTTGAACTGGGGAGCTTCTTTCCCAATCATTATTTTGGCCTGTACTCTATATGCATCTGATTTTGTTTCTCGCATCAGCTCCATAGTTCTACAATCTTTGTCATCGTGTCCCACTAACTTACAAAAGGTGAAATATGAATTCTTTAGAACTATCTGGTATTTCTGCATCATCGTGCAGTGGTAAGGGTCGTGACCCGGTTTCTCGTATATTTCGCGCCATAATCCTCCCTGTGGTAGTGGGTTTGGAATACCTGTCGCCATATACTTTGTGAATGTTGGGCATTCGTTCTTGTGGTGTCCTTCCGTTCTACATGTGGTACACCAAAAAACTTTTCGTTTGTCCTTGTTCTTATTCTAGTTCAATTGAAATGTTAGATTCTTCAAATCCTCCTTCAATTCCTCAATAGTTGGATTCGTCTGTTGTTATTGGTTATCTTCCAGTTGCAAGGCTTCCTACAGAGCCTATGCCTACGTCTGAAACTTATATTTTCATAAGGGATATTTTAGATGTGGGAGTAGTGAGTTGAAAAATAGGTGCTAGTGTTGCATCTCGGTCATAAGGTATTTTAGTTTTCCCTTCAGTCGCTTGAATCTCTGATCAATATCCCATACAGATTCTCCTGGTTTCTGTCTTATATCGATCATCTCGTTCATGTATCGATCATCTGAGATCAGCTTCTGGAACTCATTAATCAGTAGCTTCTTAATGTCTACTAGTGTCCTCGTCATCCCAGGAGAAATGTTTGTGTCTAAACTCATGTACCAGTCTAGTGCGCGGTCTCTTAGCATGATCGCTAACTACGCGAGTTTGGTATTTTCATTAGTGATCTGGTTTTCCTCCTAGATATTTGCACAAATAAACAAGTTCTTCTTAGGATCTTCTACTGCTTCTCCTCGAAATTTTGGTAATCTAATAGTGGGATCATGCCATGCCATTCTAAATACTGAACTACTACCTCCGTTGCGTGGTGTAGATACTTGACTAATACTACCTGAACTGGATCCTCTAGTTGTTTCTCCTACGGTAGATGTACTTCTTATTGTCGGACTTCCTCCGAACTTCGGTTTTCTAAATGATGGTGTTCTCTTTGGTGTATTAGTCACACATGGGTTTATTGGTTCCACATTGACATTAATATGGATAGGATGGCTTCCTTCTCCTCCTATTCTTGGGTCTCTTGTTTTCCTCTCATAAGTTCCATGTAGGATTTCCTCAATCTACTCCACATCTCAGAGATCCTCTACCTCTTCCTCATCACTCGCCAAGACCTCCCTCGTGGTTATGACTCTCTTCTTGGTATTCACCTTATATTGGTAGGGTACTCCGCTACGCGTCATTCCTGATGACGCCAATATCCACTTAATATAGTCATCATCCATCAAGATCGGGTCCAAGAGTTCCTCCTCCTTCTTTCCTTTATCCTCACCTTCTTCCATTTATCCTCTCTCTATCAGTGCTTCTCCCCCTTCCCTGATGCACGCAGAGAAGTATAGTTGTCTCATTCCATTGTCATTACACCTTTGTTATATAGCAATATTTTAATAGAAATATACAGTGATCGAATGTAACTTCCTCGAGGTCCACGTAGAAATTCTTACTCTGCTGCACTGTATGACTTCGCGGTGTTGAATGAAAACTCTGTGATGAATCCTACCATGATACTGTCAAGCCAAAAGTCAACTGTGCGGGTGAACTTTTTGTTCACCTGCTATAACTGCTCAACCTGTACTAGGGTCCAATCTAGCTGTCAGATCCGGTTCGTCGTGTGGTTATTTTTCAACCTTAGTATCCACTCCTGCAGTAGGTGGGGAAAATCATAGAAAAAGACTTCATGTAAATCTGTAAACATGTATTTATCCAAATATTTGTGAGGTGTGATGCTAGGGTTTCTATTATCTTTCTAGGCAAACTCTAGCTCTTTGGTTCTCAACCAGCCTTTGATTTCTTCTTTCGTGGGGTTCCAAGGTCTCAAAATTCCCTTCTAGTGACTCAATGGTCTTCTTGTTTCACTCATTATTTTCTCCTACACTCTATCTCATTTGCTCAGTCCTCTCTTGTTACTCTTAACATGGCAACAAAACCATTTTTTGGTTTTAACTTCTCTCTTCTACTATCTAAGTTGTTCACCCAAGGTTCATATCTTTCAGGTTACCAACAAATCCTCTAAAACTATCGCCCCCCTTGGTAAACCAGAAGGCAACACAGTACACAGAATGCACTGCGTAGTCTCACCCGAGATAGATTTAAATCGGTGGTTGTAAGACTCAGGTGTTTACATCCTACGATTGAGTATGAGATAGGGGTTTGTTAACCAGATCCATGCACTACGAGCTATGAGCGTAATCTACCTATTCCTAATGGGTACATATTTCCATTACACAGGTTGCTTCCCAAGCAACATATTCATGTCCCATAACAATGTATTAACTCATTTATTAAGCATAACAATAACTACTAAAAGAAATTAAAGAGATGCATGCATTCATCACATTACACAATTGTTACCGTGGTTCACCCCCTCCTAGGCTACGTCCACAAATATTTGTCTCTTGGCTCTTTTATTATGGCAGTTCTGCATTTCCGACGTTGTGCACTTACAATTCCCCTCTTATGGGTAATATCTATATGAGGCGAACTAGATCGCACCAGGCTCTATATCCTGTGAACTAATCCTCAGATCTACCTTCTCTCCTCTGTTCTAGCTCAACAACTTACAGAAATGGTACATGACAGTATTTCATAATGCCTCCATTCATGTATTACTCTAATGGAATGTTATAAGAACCCAAACCCTTACAAAACAGTAAACTTACTGTGAAACACCAACCTAATATATAAAAATAAATCAATCAACCAACCAACCCCTATGTGATACCTACGTATCTATATTTATACATTTCAGGCTCTTCAACCTTATTATCGAAAATTACCAAAACCCTAACCCTATCGACGTCAGGTATTCCTCCCATGCACACATGTTTTTCTTTCTCCATCGATCACTTTCCTCGTGCACTCTTTCTTGCATGTGTGCATGTTGTTCTTTCTCCAGATGTTACTTCTGTTTCTGCACGCTTCATTTCCCATGATCGTCCTTCTTTCTACTTCGACTTGGTGCCAACATACAACCTAGGGAAGATATTCAACTTCATCACCGGAAATGGCACCAAAATTTTTATCATTTAGAGTCACCCTCAGACTACTATATGATAATCCCAATACCGATCAAATAGATTTGTAATGGTAAATGTAACAACAAGTGTGTTTTTGAAAGGTGAGAGGGAGCTAATAACCATTTTTCATCAATGAACAATGATGCCTACATCATACCATGTTCCCATAGAGAAAGTCTAATCCAAATCTGAACAACAACAATATAAAATTGCAAAGAAGAATGAGGAAGAAACATAAAGAGAATAGTGCAGGTGTACATCTGGTCCAACTGACTAATCCCTGAAGAAAATTCCAGAAATAAATATCCTCCTACTTCAGGAATTAAAAGAAGTTTATGATGATGCTTTCACATAGTCAATTCCTTTGTTGCATAAAAGAAATAGCATGAATCCTTCACACATAACCAAAAACTAGAAGAAAAATGAATTAACTCTGTTCTAGATTAGTATTAGCAACATCAATTGAAATACATGCTCTTCAGTGAGGTATACAGAGCTGCAAAAAAAAAAAAGTTCCTTTTCTATTACTTTGCCTCCTCATTTATCTCTTTATAACCTTAATCTACTCTTGTACCATGAAATATATAGCACCATAGGTCCTTTCCAGCTCACCAATTCCAAATCCAACCCCTTTCCCAACATATAAATAGTTAGAAATAGAGAATGACATGTTTTAACTGATTTTCTTCTTTTTAGGAGGTGAAAGTCTGAAAACTAGGCTTCAAAATTTCATTTGTAATTCTCAAAATATAACAGATATGTAAAATATGAGAATGGTTTTTGTATACAAGCTCGTTATAAATAAAAATCTCTCTTTGTTTCTTGAAATTCATCTCCATATGGTCATAATATGTGTCACAAAAACATGTCTCAAACAGGAAATCATAAGAACTGAAAAAATAGGGCTCAAAGATTCCTTCGAATCTCCCAATCTGTGACAACTGTGTGAAAAATGAAAGATTTTAATGTTCTTGGGTCCGTGCTTGACAATAACCTCCTTTGGATTTTGAAAATTCATCCTAGTTCACCCAAAAATCCTCCTAGAAGTCAACTGGTCAAAAATACCAGTTCAACAGTCTTAGAATAGAGTTTCCGCAACACATTTCATAGCGCATTTTTACAGAAGTGTAGCGTGCACTTGGAGGATCTTTTGAGATATCTTTTATGCATATTTTTTCTGATATGAAGGTTTTATAAGGTATCCCTAGATTTCCTCTAACCAACTAAACCTTGAAACTTGAAAAATACCGCATGTAAGACACTCAAAACTTCATTTCCCCAAGGTTACTCCAGAAGCATGGCGTGGGTTGAAAAACAATGGCAGAAACATGAAATTTGGGGTGTTTTCTGAGTTTTCCTCCAAAATTAGGAAATTTCATGAAAAAAAAAGGCATATCTGGGATGTACACATCAAAATTCATCAATCCATGTAGGGTGGACCTCCATTGGATCCTCTGAGAAAAAGCGTAGCATGAGCTCACTACATTTCTATGCATCATGAAATTGCCAAAATACCAAAATTTGACCAAAATTCTCAAAATTTTCTGCAAACATAGTTCTCAAAGGTAGAGATATATATCTCTAAAATTAACACATTTTTCAAAATTGAGAGAGGTTTTTGTTATTTTGTATGTGATGAACAACAACCTCCTCCAGTTTTAAAAAATACTTTCTCATTTTTTCATAATCCAAGTTTGAATTTAGTCACTCAAAAATTGCAAAAGCACAATGTACTCTCAGTAGAAACGCAGCGTGGTCTTTGAGAGGGTGTTTGGAGGAATTCCCAGAGGATATTTTGGATGAAAGTGGTATGGTTGGAAATATTATGATGTCTTCTATACAATGGAGTCATCAAGAACTGCAAACACTTTCTCAAAACCCCTAAAAAACTGACTTGAAGTCAAGTTGTCCAAAAGTGGACGAACCCTCCTATAGCAATTGTATTTCTGGAATTTATCTCAAATCATAACACTTGTGCATAAACTAAAGGAGCTTTTTGTTCCTTGGTCTATTATTTACAAAAACCTTTTTGAAAATTTTGACAAATTCTAATGCAAGGTTTTGAGATTTTAATGGTAGAAAAGCTTGACGAAAATGGCGAAAGTTTTAGAGGTTTACTGAAACTAAAAATCTTACGCCAGATGATACAAGGATTTAAAGCTAGCGCGATTGACAAAATAATTTGGCAAGGGACACAAATTTTGGATATTTCAACATTTTTTCTAACATTATGACTCAAAGAACAAAACTAAGGTGAATTTGTTTGACCCATACAATCTTATGTGTTAACAAGGAGGATCTGGGGGGGATCTAGTTAGCTAATGGTGCCCTTTGGTAGGCTTATGGCGAGCACCATTGAGGTAAGTGGTTCCATGGTCTGAACTTTAGGGGAGTGCCACACTCCTGAAAAGTTCAGAAACTTACTCAAAAAGGACAAAAACTTAGAAAATTAAATCAATGCCTCTATAATCTCTTCAATGAAGAAGAGGGAAGGGGAATTATATCATAATAAAGTAGTAGATAATATCTAATGATAGTAAAAGGGTAGACAATCCAAAAAAAGACTAGTCAAAGTCGATCCCCAGTGGAGTCTCCAATTTCTATTATGGAATTTTTCCCTTGTAGATAGGTGAAACCTCCCTTGGATTATAGACCCCTATACCAAGACAAAAACACTACATGTTGACAATAACATTCCTTTGAACTCATTTTAACCAATCATAAAGAGAGAGGGAGAAAGGCTGCGATGCACCTTGTTTCGAAGTTTTTCCCTTTTTCTTCCAATCCGAGCTTGATATCTAGACAACCTGGCACAACTTGATACCTACAATAGGAAGAAAAGATAAACCACTGCCCCCTACTCTAGTTGATTAGATCAAACAAATTCATCTATGAACATTGAAGGAACAGTAAATAAGCATATGAAATAATACACAAGCTTGAAGGAAATAGGCCAAGTATATTCAAATGAGAACCCAAATATAAGACTTACAAACAATGGATAACAATGATCCAAGTGGATATCGGTGGCCACCCACCTTTTCCAACTAGCTCAAAATAGTTTTCTGGCATTTTTGCTAATTTACTATTTTTAGTAGTTTTTAACTTCCGAGGCCATTTTGAGGGCCTAAATGAATGTTTCTCACGATCAGTATTATCAATAATAGCTAAAGTATTTGATTGATCCCCCAAAATGAATCTCCTCGACAATACCTTTCCAACGAGCTATCATGTACCTCAAACAGAGATCACATGCAAAAGTTACAACCCTGAGAAGTTGATGTACTAACTTACCCAAACGGGACCCACATGAATTTTGGCGCTTCATCTCCTAGGGTTAGGTTTTTTGGATGTCTAGGGTTTGTGACACTCCGGTTTATTGTAAACATTTCCTTCATAGACTCATTGTAATCAGCTTATTGTGAATGAGCGCAGCCGTCACATCTCTTCTCGGATATAAGCTGCCACCATTCCAGTAAGCTTGGTTTGCACTGCATTTTACATTTTTAGCTTATTTCCTTATTGAATAGAAAATCAATTTTACTGTATCTCTATTATTTCATGTTAATCATATTTTAATAATCTATATTCATTTAATTCTATTCATAAAATCTGGATCAGTGGTATCATAGCAGTCTTCTCCTTGTCGTCTTAATGCATACCCCCAACGAGGTCAAGGTACAAAGAATTGGGTCTCGAACTTGTTCCTCTTGAGGAAAAAATCTCTCTCACACCCAAGTGACCTCTCATGGCAGGAGAAAATAAAGATGATGGGACCAGAGATCCTTTCAATATTTTTCTTGAGGAATCCCTCACGCAAAAGAGGAATGAGATGATGGATAGTTTCGCACAAATCCTTCGGCGACTACCAACATGTGACACATCTTCCTCGAGCAGAGGTGTCGCCCCCTTCAAGGTACAAATAAACTTTGATATTCCTATATTTGAAGGTCATATATATGCATATGTTGTAGACAGGTGGTTGAATCTACTAGAAGGTTATTTTTATGTCCATAACTTTTTGAATAGAGAAACGATTACTTTTGCGCTCCTCAAAGTCATTCTCGATGTCAAATATTGGTGGGAAAATTTTTGTGAGAAAAAGGAAATAGAGGAAACCTCATTATTTACATTCATGACCACTTGGGAATCCTTTAGGGATGCTATTAAGGAACAATAATAACCTATCGGAAGTTATGACGACTTCTATACCTAATGGACCACATTACAGAAATAAAGAGACCAAGCAGTGCCAGAGTTCACAAATATCTTCCATACCTTGCGTACCAAGTTGGGTATCAAATATTCAGAGAGACACATGGTGCTCAAGTATCGCGGTGCTCTGCATAGATACATACATACTGAAATGGAATTTATGGGAAACTCATCCTTGGGAGTTTCCTAACGATATGTCATCAAAATCGAGTAGAAGCTCAAACAAAAGACACGACAATTTGGGCCTGGGAACCCCTCACAGCAAAATCCAGGAAAGGGCGGACGCAACCCACATAACAAAGGATAGAGAAAATATGGATAGTATCAAGAAAACGAGTCCAAACCGCAATAAAAGAAGGACACCAGAAAGAAAAAGTGAGATATTGGGAAGTGGTGCGATTTCCATAAGAGCCCTTGGCATAACACTATTGATTTCCACTCAAAGCAGTCATTGGTGGCCGAAGTGAAATCCTATGAATCAGATGCAGGTTTTGACTCTGATTCAAAGCCAGAAAGGGGAAGATAGATCATTGACACAGAACCCAATGCCACCATTTCTACCACCAAGCTCTAGCCTGGTGAACCAGACGAGCCAGAAGAAGGTGAGTGCCTCTTCCATTCACAAATGTGGGTGAAAAGCACCCCACTGCACTTCATCATTGATAGCGGTATCCAGAAGAAACTCATCTCAGAAAAGGTCGTCAAGAAGTTGGCCCTACCGACAATGCCGCACCCACAACCCTACACCATTGGATGGCTCCTCCAAGGAAGATATCTTCGTGTCGACCAACAATGTCGAGTGTCGTACGACATCAATCCCTTCAAAGATGAGGTATTGTGTGATGTTGCTTCTCTCAAATTTTGTAATTTTCTTTTGGGACAACCTTATTTATGGAAACGTCATTATGTATATTAGTCTAGGCCTCATAGTCTTATTATTACTTTGAAGAAGAAATTGTATAGGATACCTCAGGTAATCCCTCCTAATGTTATTTCCTTGATCTCTGGCAATAAATTCAAGAAGGTCATCTCTCAGATTGGGAAATTTGTCTTCTTTGTGATTCTCTCTCAGAGTGAGAAAAAGATCGTAGCCACATCTAAGGCCTCCACGGTTGATCTCTCCACACAATAGAATAAAGTGATTGAGGTCATGGAATAATACTCAGATATCTTCTCTTCTACAACTGAGGTACCTCTGCACTTCTAGATCAAGAATCACATCGATCTGAACCTAAATGCACTGCTACCCAATGGGACAGTCTACCACCACTCTCTATTATAAAATGAGGAGATCAAGAGGCAGATCCAAGAAATTATCCACAAGTGGTGTTGATACTGAGAGGGGGGTGAATCAGTATCAAGTACAATTTAAAAACCTTTTTCAAATTATACTTAAACCATTCAATTATATCCAATGAGCAATGAACAATATTATAAGAGTTACACCAATACACCACAATACACCATGCATAATATATGAGAAATAATCAATATTTTTTGTTCAAGGGAAGTAATGACTTCCAAATGTAAAGGGAGGGATAAACCTCCAAGAGGAAGATACAATCCTCCAATATCAAGAGATATTTGAACTCTCTATCCTTGCCCCTTCCTTCCACCCAAGAATATATGAGAGATAA
>ML878709.1:4857-17221 GCA_009831015.1 Picea engelmannii
GCGCCCTAGCTAGTTTATTTCCATTCTGTCTGTAAACATATTTCAGTCATTTGTTATTAATGAAATGAAGTCTTATTTCCGCTGCATCTCTGCGTTTATGTGTATTCCTGCATTTCATTGTGTTCCTACATAAATCCGGATCAAAAGGTCCAAAAGACTTAGAATGTTTCAAGGATCAATCAACATTGCACTGTAATGTCCCCACTTTGGGACATCAGGGTATTACAGGGTGTTATGATGACCAGAGTAGCCAGATGGAGATTATAGCGAGTACAGGAGCTATCGAGGGATATTTTGGGATCCGACTTGCATCGCTCATCCTATTTCATCATTATGATCTATTCGCATAGATTGGCTTTGGTTCCGTTGCATTCTGACGATTTCCATGATTTTGAGTATTTTGAGCTATAAGTTAATTAAATTCATTGAAGAGGTCATTTTGGGCATAATACTTGGAGGAACCTCTCAATGTAATAGCTCATTGGAATCGGGGGGAGCAACACTACAGGGTAGGATGATGAAAAGTGACTTTCAGTGGCCAGAGAAGATGCAAGGAGAGATAAGGTGCTTTTCAGAGGTAAAAGAGTTAATTAATAAAGCAAAAGTCACTTTGGAGGGACAAGGTGAGCAGGAAGGATAAAAGAGAGGCAAGAGCCTCTATTCTCTCATTCATGTATGATTATCATTTTGATATCTGACTTCTAGCTAGTGATCCCATGCCTTGGGGGTTTTGACTTAACAAACCCTAGAGGACAATTCGGTGGTGAAAGATTCCACCTATCTTGTTCCAAGCTTGGTCTCGAGGATGCAATACTCCACCAACACCATTCTATTTCAGATCTACTCAGTTGCAGGAGAGTTCTACACCAGTTACAGGTACAGGACGAGAGAGGGCGCACCATTGGGGGTTTCCAGCAAGGGGGACACACCATTCATTGAAGGAAGGTTCGATCTAGCCAAGGAGAAGGGATTTTGGAGATTTGAGTATCTGGGTTCTTCTTGTAGGGTGTCCACCATCATTTCTAGTGCCTTTTGAGAGAGTTATATGGTACAAATGATTTCCTAGAGCATTGGGACGAATTGGAGAGAAGGAGGACATTTTGAGATTCTTATCTATTCAGTTTGGAGGGGTTATACCTCAGATCTGACCCGAAGACTTCACCTAGTGACTTGTCGTGTCCCTATCTACCTTTCTAGCAAGTTTCAGGGCATTTGGAGGCCTCCTTCATCAGGGCCGAATTGTTGGGCACTCTTCAGGATGCTAGAGGATGTTGATGGCTTGGCAGAGGAGCATCAATTGATGGAGGAGCATGAGGAGTGCCCAGGATCACTGATGAGTATGGGGAGTTATGATCTTGAGGCACAGGAGCTACCCTCCACGAGGATCTTTGAGACAGTCGAGCACTCACATATGCATGGGGATTCCAGAGCTAGGGACAGTTTTGAGGACACTTCCATTTGTGTTTCGAGAGCAGTTGACCTTCATGTAGAGGTTGATCCAGTAGTACACCCAGGATCTACGATGCAACATGAGTATACGGGAGATGACATGAGTAGGCAGGAGCATACAGTGGTGAGTGATAGCTCACAGAGACATGCTGAGATTTCCGGTGGGATCCAGAGGGGTGTATTGCATTGCAGGGAGGAGACACACTTAGGGGAGCATGTAGATGCCTCTCCTTTGCAACAACACATAGTTATGAGAGATCACCTTCACAGTATCAACAGTTGCATGGGAGATGAGAGATGGAGGGTGGTTGACCAACAGTTGGAGGAGTTACTTCCGGTTGTACTGGATGCTTGGGATTCAGTGATGACTATAGGCGAGTATTTATCATGGATACCGATGGATGAGCTTCTGGTCGAATCCTTGGGATTGACCAAAGCATGTGATATCTTCCAGTCCTACAGTCACCTATAGATGCTTTTGTTAGCCTTTCCTGAAACTTTTATCATAGACAACAACATGAGGAGAGATAGGCAGTGGTTGAGGACATGGAGAGTGGCTAGGTCGGGACCACCTAACATGAGTGCTTTTACGACATACAACAGGATAGAGGTGGATCGTCATAGGCAACCAATTGAGATTTGGTGCGTGATGGTGAGCATCATAGACCAGGGGATAGAAGACATCCCAAAGGACGAAACAACTACAGATTATCAGGAGGATGAGCACAAAGGACTTCTGATAGTGATCAGTATGACACTGGAGCAGTTAGCAGGGATTGGAAGTGATAAACTTCCTAGTTTTCCATGGGATCCGGGAGTTCATTTTGTTAGTAGGTTGTTTCACCTTATGATGACCCAGGTTGCGCCAGAGAGCCACATACCTCACTCTAGGTTGGTTTTGAGAGGGCTTGCAGGGGCCTGTCCTATGGAGCGAGATAGTTTCACCTTTCGGATACTCATGGTCGAGTATGGAGATGGTTGGGCATGTGTTACTTCTACAGTTACTTTTACAGATGCAGCTTCTGGACAGCAGGTCCAATTGCCACAGATACTTCAGCTTGAGGATCCAGGAGTGGGTGATCCAGTATATATACAGGGAGCAGACAGGCATGATCAAAATAGTGCAGCGCCAACATGGTGATCTTCAACAGAGACTAGCATGGGACCCGGGGATTGCAGGGTTGAGCATTTCATTGACTGACAGGGGCGAGTGGACCTTTGCAGGGGAAAGTTGTTTTGAATTTCCATTGAGCTTCAGTATTGAGGAGAGCACATCACTGGAGGGTGTCTCACAGAGGTCTTGTAGTACCACATTCTGGCATCAACATGAGCAGTTGATGGAGGCCGTGTTGATCTTGGTAGGGACTTGGAGGTTGGACTCATTCCGGGATGAGGCCATGTGTCTTGTGCAGGAGATACACGTAGTTGATATATTTCAGGACTATGCTTCACAGGGTATTGCAGTTCACTTCCTGATATGGGACCGAGGGGGTGGAGTGTATGATAGTTCATCTCTGGATGGGACCTACTGTGTGTCCCACAGGTGGACATGGGACCTCAATATTGTATTTGGATGGGTTCGGTTATTGCTTGAGGACAAGCAATATTCTAGTTGGGAGGACTGTAATGTCCCCACTTTGGGACATCAGGGTATTACAAGGTGTTATGATGACCAGAGTAGCCAGATGGAGATTATAGAGAGTACAAGAGCTATCGAGGGATATTTTGGGGTTCGACTTGCATCGCTCATCCTATTTCATCATTATAATCCATTCCGCACATATTGGCTAACGATTTCCATGACTTTGAGTATTTTGAGCTATAAGTTAATTAAATTCACTGAATAGGTCATTTTGGGCACAATACTTGGAGGAACCTCTCAGTGTAATAGCTCATTGGAATCAGGAGGAGCAACACTACAAGATAGGATGATGAAAAGTGACTTTCAGTGGCCAGGGAAGCCACAAGGAGAGATAAGGTACTTTTCAGAGGTAAAAGAGTTAATTAATTAATTAAAGTGATTTAATTAATTAATAAATTAAAGTGATTTAATTAATTAATTATTAATTAATAAAGCAAAAGTCACTTTGGAGGGACAAGGTGAGCAGGAAGGATAAAAGAGAGGCAAGAGCCTCTATTCTCTCATTCAGGTATGATTATCATTTTGATATCTGGCTTCTAGCTAGTGATCCCATGCCTTGGGGGTTTTCAAGGTTTTGACTTAACAAACCCTAGAGGACGATTCGGTGGTGAAAGATTCCACCTATCTTATTCCAAGATTGGTCTCGGGGATGCAATACTCCACCCACACCATTCTATTTTAGATCTACTCAGTTGCAGGAGAGTTCTACACCAGTTACAGGAACAGGACGAGAGAGGGTGCACCATTGGGGGTTTTCAGTAAGGGGGGTGCACCATTCATTGAAGGAAGGTTCGATCTAGCCAAGGAGAAGGGATTTTGGAGATTTGAGTATCTGGGTTCTTCTTGTAGGGTCTCCACCATCATTTCTAGTGCCTTTTGAGAGAGTTATATGGTATAGATGATTTCCTAGAGCATTGGGACGAATTGGAGAGGAGGGCATTTTGAGATTCATATCTATTCAGTTTGGAGGGGTTATACCTCAGATCTGACCCAGAGACTTCACCTACGGACTTGCCGTGTCCCGATCTACCTTTCTAGCAAGTTTCAGGGCATTTGGAGGCCTCCTTCATTAGGGCCGAATTATTGGGCACTTTAGGGTTTCAGGAGGGTTCAACTTCATTGGAGGATTCAACATTTGGAGGAGTTATCCATAGCATTTCGGCCCGAGACTTCAGGAGGGGGATCCTATCACCCCGATCTATCATTCTGCCGAGTTTGGACTCATTTGGAGGCTTCCTTTAGTTGGGCCGAATTATTGAGGGTTTCAGTCTTTTACTAGAGCGTGACCTTTCTAGTTGGGGGTTTGGTACTTGATACGACCCAGATCTCTTCTTGTATTAAGTCTTCATTGTGTATTTAGCCTTTGGAGGCTTTCATATTCTTCCCTGGAGCATTTTGTAGCAGCTCTTATTATATTTATTGGATCTATTTGTTGATCATTACAGATCAACCTCACTCTTGTATCAGGTTCTTGCTCATTATATTAATAAAGGTCAGATCTTTGCTATTGGTTCCATATTTGGTGTATCTTGTATTTCCATTGATTATATCTTTAGATCTATGTGTGGTAACCGAATATAAACCTCGAGGCCGAACTTAAAAAGTCTACCTGCAAGTAAACACCCAAACATAAGTAAATCAACAAAGTGTTTGACGAAATGCCACAACCAGAAACAGTTAAAAATTCATGCAAAACGTGATGTTCCTGGCATATTAGCTTGGGAACATTACATGCACACTCAAAATCTCAATCTGAGGCCGGGAGCTCAACCTGCTAAAAATATAAAGTACTCGCATGTCGCCAGGAAAAATGCCATTGGGCTTAGTATCATGCAAGGACCAACTTTATATGCTCAAACCTATAAATTGAGTCTCCGATCACACTCTCCTAAAGAGTAGGGTCACTTGCTATATCTAGACATCTCTCTCAAATGCATGGGAAACCAAGCTAGCTCTAACTCTGAAGCAAAAACAACCATATACCGATCATATACCTATCTCTGATGGGAACTGTCATCGCACAGTTTGTAGATAGGATGATAGACAGATGAAAGAAGGCCAAACTGGCGTAACTGAACCAATACCACCACTGTCACCTCAATGGGAAGGTTCTTTTTGTTTAGGGAGGTAAGGCCCAGGGGAGACGTCCCCGGTGACCTGGGGTTCTGAGAAGGCAAAGGGATTAGAAACGCTAAGTGATAATAATCCCCCTCACAAGTCACCACCTGATCAGAAATTCCACCTTTAATAGCCAATAAAAAATGAAAGATAACCAGAAGTAATAACCAATAAGAGTACCTCCCCGAGACAAAGCAACAATGAAACTACATGTGCAAGCTTGCTTGCTGGTTAGTACTTCATATAACTAATGACTTTCTGATAATAAGCAATTGGGCAATAATATTGACGAAGTAAATCAATGTTTGTACAATTAGCAATGATTACAATATCACTTCTAAATAAATGCTAAAGAAACTTGGCATTCAATGTAACAATATCAAGACTTTATAAACAATGCCTTAACCAATCATTCAATTGCTTTAGAAGTAAAATGAAAGCTGCACAAAGGTGCTTATAGCATAAGAAGATGACGACAACATTAGAGTTAGCATGATTAGTCTAGGCTAGGGTTAGTAAGAGTTAGGGTTTGTTCAAAGTATTGGAAGTTTGTATGATCAAGTTACTCAACACATAAGGCCTTAGATTAGTGCGCTGCTAGGGTATATGGAGTCAAAGAGAGGACGCAAGGATGAAGGACTAAGTGATATTTAAAGACCAAAGACAAGAGGGTAAAGTGTTGAGGTGTTGCTAAAGCAAGGCCTCAACAACGAAACCCTAGGGGAGAGAGGCTCACTTCGGTGTTGAAACCCTAGGCCTCAGTGCTCTCTCCTCCTTCTTTAACTTAATGGCAATAAATAAAACGACTAGCTTGAATAATGATTAATAAAGTCTAAGATAAGAGGGTTTGCAATGGATGTGTTGCTAAAGCAAGGCACTAGACAAACCCTAGGGAAAACGGCTCACCAAGGTGTAGAAACCCTAGGCCTTGGTGCGTTTTCTCCTTCTTAGCTCAACAACAAGGATAAAAACGGTTAGGGTAGAAGAAAAGAATAGAGTGTTGCTAAGGCAAGGCTCTATCTTACTTCAACAAATAAAATGGCTTAAAATCTTGGTAGGGACATGAGACAAGGACCTTTAGCATGTGCTTGTCACCTAGGGTTTAATTCAACAAATTATAACAATAAATGCAAGAAAACAACACTACAACCATTCAATCAAGAAGTTTTGCAGAAATTCACTTACATTTAACCAAGAAATCATATAGCAAAACCCTAATTGTAATACCTTCCACCAAGAGAAATGCCAAAAATGCCAAGAAAAGTCTTCGATCAACAAGTGCGCCTCAAAATTTCAGCCAATAACCCTAAGAAGGGTGCAAATTTCAGACCTCACTAATGAGCGAGTGAAAGATGATGAAAATATGAAGGTAAAAACCTTCAATATATAGCATACCAATGACCTAAATTAAAAATTAGGTCATCAAAAGGCCGACAAGGCCAAAATACCAAAATCACATTGTTTTACATTAAATGTCTTAAATTAATACCCTAATCAAGCAAAAGCAAGACGTCATGCCCCTTCTAGGGTGATGTTGGCCCTTGGTTATGGAAGGAAGCGAAGAACAAGGAAGGAAAGGTAAAAAGCGAGCTTCGTGGGAGACACAGTAACTAGCAGTGAGTCGAATTGAGCAAAAGAGCAGGAAAGATGGAGCGAAGTGCGGAAAAGTAAGTTGTTGGACGAGGAGATCAACGATGACAGATCAACAAGGAAGAAGATCGCGGACAACTCAACAAGCAGAGAAAGCCATCATTGGATGCTTTGGAGCACCGTGCGATGAAGAAGGAAAGATAGGCTGGCGAAGCCCGGAAAAAGAGGGTCAAGTTGATCTAGGGTTTTAGACACCTAGGGTTTTTGGTATCTAGGGTTTTGGCACCTAGGTGTCGGCCTAAGGCTATCGGTGAGGGATTGTAATGTATAAATAAAGGTCAAGAGGACCTGGGTGGGGGTTGTTGGTCAATGAGTATTGGTATGATATTGTTGTTATAGCTTTGTTGTGGAGGGAGAGGATTGTATTGTGAGATCTTCAGCTGTGTGCGAAGGTCAAATCCTGCAGTTGGGTGCGCAGGAAGGGGAGAGAAAAAGAGAGAAGAAAGAAGATCTGCTAGCTGAGAGCGCAGATAAGAATTGTATGCTTTACCTTAATAAATCATAAGCACAGTTTTGTGGACGTAGCCCTAGAGAGAGGGTGAACCACGTATATTATGTGTCGTATGTGTGATTGATGCCTGGATCTCTGTCATTGTTATATTGTTATTTGCAGTCTTATGTTAGATCAGATCTATAGCTGCGCAGGATAGACCTAGCTGATGAGTGATATATGAATGCTGTATTGTTGTTGTGATAGATCCACTTGATTTTCCCCTAGTTGTAGACATTTCTGTTCTGCAACCCCCCTCTTAGCTGCTTCGGGTGAGACTGCATCTGCTTCGCAGGTGCTGCCAAAAGGGCCAATAGCTAGGGCTTGTTGGTGCGCTCTTGGAGTGAACCTCGGGTCTGCCCCTGTGCCAACAAATGGTTACGTTGCCGGGACAGGAATCTGTGTAAGGGAATGTCAAGGTGGTTCCCATCGAAGACAGAGATTCATAAGTAGATAGAGGATCAAGAGAGGGACTTCGCTGAAGCCCAAAACAAGAACCCTAATCTAAGTACTAAAGGTTGGCTGCAGAGACACATCTTCACCGATATTCACGAGATCTTCTTTGGAGGAATCCATCAAGAGCTATACGAGTGGTTAGCTAGGTTAGCCGATACCCAGTTCGAGATCAGATCTAGACCTCCTGTGGTCTGGACGTTGGAGTTGATTAAGAAGGTTAAGAGAGTCGACAACGCTGTATCAAGGGCTGTAGATCACTGGTTCGATAGTACCATTGGAGGATATATCATCGAATTTGCTGTTGACAGAACATAATCATATAGCCAGGCCGAGAGATACTTCTTCAAAGAACCCAAAGGAAAATTTTTACAATTTCTGAAGCTAAGAATCAAGATGCTGTTGCATGAAAAAAAGAAGTCTTGAAGATACAGTAGATTGGTTGTATCCAAAAAGGCTAATATTCAAGAATTCGGACAATGACAGCGACACAAAAGCTGGACATACGCGTAGTGGGAAAGTATTTCGAGGGGTTCACCTTGAAGACCTGTTCAAGCAAAACTACAAAAACGAGGGTTTCTACAGTGGAGAAGAGGCAGATCTGACAGACGAAGAACATTAAGAACCCACCAGAGCAGAGGAAGAGGAAGCTGAAGAACTTTGCCAGAACGAGCCAGAAACCTCAGGAACCATGCAGACCAGTGAAATAAGTAATATCAATTCTTTTGTTATTTCAGAAACGCTAAGTAATCAGAATATTCCGAATCACCAGAATCCGCAGACTACTATTACTAGTAGTTCAACATCTACTCAGACAGGAAACCTAGGTAGCTCTATGGCAGACGAGATGAGGCTCCCTATCTTTAAAGTAGATGGATCTGAAGATCCTGATCAACACTGGTTCCTGTGCGAGGCCGTATGGAACATTAAAAATATTACCGATGAAGCTGTTAAAAGAAACCAGTTTAGCACTACGTTGAGGGATCGCGCGCTGAGTTGGTACATGAAGCTTGTCCAAGGACTTGCACAGCCTAAGCCACTAAATGAGATCAAGAACGCGCTGGTTGCAGAGTTTAGAAAACCTAAGTCAGAGTCACAGTGTATTACTGAGCTGAAGGAGATCAAACAGAAGGTAGCCGAACCTGTTTGGGAGTTCGATTAGAGATTCAAGACCCTAACGGGCCGATTGACTTTTAAGATCCCAGATGAGCAGAACAAAGAATGGTTCATCGCTGCTCTTTTACCACACATCAGAGTTCCCCTGATGCAACAGAAGATTGCATTGCAGGCAAAAGCTTTGGAGATTGCCATGAAGCTTGAATCAACACCTGTGGGAGAATCTAGCTTAGGCATGAGCCAGATCTTGAGCCAGCTGACTAGTTTGTCTTTGTAGGTTGAGGATATGAAGAAGGACAAGGGGAAGGACAAAAGAGAAGATATCTGGTGTGTAAGATGCAGATCCGAAGGTCATGATAAAGAACACTGTCCCATGTTTCATGAATATTTTGCCTCAGGAGCGCTGAGCCCCTTGAAGCAAGTTAACCTGCCCTGGTGCGAAGTATGCAGAAACCGACATCGCCATGGTGAGTGCTATTATATGCAGAAGTATGTTCAGACACCCACAAACTTGTACTGCACATTCTGTAAGTCTGTAGGGCACGATGATAGAGATTGTAGGGATTTTGACCTGATGCACGAAAGATCAAGAGACATATACAAGATCAAAGGCGAAGTACACCAAGAAGGAAACAATGCACAATATAATTCTCCAGGAAGAGGAAGTCTCAATCCTCGCAGTGGATACAAAGGATGAGGAGGAGGAGGAGGTATGGGTCGAGGCCGAGGACAAATAATCTGTTACAACTGCGCGCAGCCAGGACATTTAGCGAGGGACTGCCAGAACCCTTGCACAACCTGCAGTTATTGCAATTCCTTCGAGCATGTCATCGAGGACTGCCCTTTGTTGCTAGATAAGCTTCAGGAAAGAGATGGCCTTAGGGTCATTGCACCTTTAGATCCAGATGAGGGTCCTCGATACACAGAGCCTATCAGAGAAGAAGACCACGCGTACGAACTGGAAAACATCTACAAACTAACAGCCAGACATCAAGATTATATCAATCCTACAGTCGATGGGAATCTGAGCTGGCGAAGCGACAACACATGTTCATCAGACTCAGAAGAAGCCCTGGAGAACTGGCAGAACCAGATGTATGAAGTCTCTACCAGAAGATGTGCTAGACTAACCAGAGAGGTTCGCTGGATCGACACAACAGTGAGTGACTTACCCACATTTGATGGGCTGAACCCTTTATAAAACTTCTTATCAGAGTTTGAGACAAGTGTACCAACACAACAGAGGCTGTTGGCAATGGATGAGGCCATGAAAGCCACACTAGCAAGATGGTGGGGGACGCACAAATGAAACATCAATAACTGGACACAATGTCGAACTTTGATGACAGCGCAGTTCTCAACACAAGTAGGACGCTGCGAAGTGAGGTACACAGGGCGAAGTTGCCCAAAGGACCATGTGCGAAGCTGCGAAGAGGCCTGGAGTGACATTCCTCGAGAACAATGGTTGCATAGATTCATTAACACGCTGGACACGATCTCTATCAACTGGTACCTTCAAGCAGAGCTGTGCCTCGTCACTTCAGATTGGGAAGGTATGATCCAGAATTTTGTAACCACCTTTTTGTTTGAAAGTGAATTTCCTTCAGTAGACCAAGCATTACAGATAGTGAGACAAAGTATTTAAGGAGGCATCTGGCCTCCCTTTGGAGCAATAAGAGGATGAATGGACCGCGCCATTCTAGATATTGCAAGGATGTTACAACATTAATGCCAATGAAGATGATGATTCGAGGAAGGTAAACATCGCTGAGATAGAAGGCCACAAAAATGTGGAAGGACTAGGATTTGAGCTGCCATTCATAGGACAGTCGATCAAAATAAAGAAAGTCATTATTGGGACAGAGGAGACACCGAAGTTTGTCAATGTCGGAGATTATTGCCAATGTCGGAGATTATTGGGATGCTGCTACCATTGACAAGATTACAGAGTTATTGCACGAATATCAGGACTTGTTCCCGACCAAGTTCACTGATATGAAGGGAATCAAAGGGCCTATGGGTGAGATGAGAATACCTTTGAAACCAGATGCAAAGCCAGTCAAGCAAAGACCTTACAGACTGAACCCGAAATACAAGGAAAAAGTGAAGATCGAGCTCGATAGAATGCTGGAAGCAGGGATTATTGAACCTGTCGAAGAGTCGGAGTGGATCAACCCTATGGTAGTACAAGACAAGAAGACAGGAGAAATCAAGATCTGTGTGGACCTCAGAAAATTGAATGATGCCTGCCTGCATGACCCTTTCCCTACACCATTCACAGACGAAGTGTTGGTTAACGTGGGAGGCCAGGAAGTATATTCTTTTACAGACGACTTTTCGGGATACCATCAGATCCGCATTGCCAAGGAGGACCGTCATAAGACTACGTTTGCCACAGAGTGGGGATCCAACCAATATACAGTAATGCCATTTGGATTGAAGAATGCCCCAACCATCTTTTCCAGGGTGGTGGTCGAAGCATTCGAAGAATTTTTGCATAAATTTTTAGAAGCATACTTTGATGACTGGACTGTTTTTAGTTTGTTGAAAAATCATATTGAATGTCTAAGGCTAATGTTGGACAAATGCAGGCAGTGTCAAATTGCTTTGAATCTGAAGAAATGCATCTTCTTCTCACCATTTGGAGTGCTATTAGGTCATATTGTATGCAAGGAGGGATTACTGGTTGACCCATCTAAAATTGCAATTATAGTTGATTTTCCAACTACTTCAGTCAAACAACTGCGCACTGCACTGGGCCATACTGGATATTACAGGAAATTTATCAAAGGATACGCCCAAATTACAACACCAATGGAGAAGCTGCTGAAGAAGGACTGCCAGTATGAGTGGACAGATGAATGTCAGCAGAGCTTCGACACACTGAAACAGAAGATGGTTACAACGCCCATTCTGGTTTTTCCAGATTGGAGCAAAGAATTCCATGTGCATGTCGATGCATCTTCTATTGCATTAGGAGCAGTACTGGCACAACCTGGAGAAGGGGACATTGATCATCCATTAGCATTTGCCAGCAGGAAGCTATCCACAACTGAAGTTAATTACACCACTACAGAGAGAGAGGGACTAGCCATGGTGTATGTGTTAGAATATAGAAGATGGTGTGCTCGTTTTATCATTGACGATACCTTCGTCACCCAACCATAGGCCGAAGCCTCCCTCCAAGCACCTTAACCTTGACTAAGTATTCCTCCGAAAGAAAACCCTAGGCTAGATAGCCAAACAAAGGGTAGCGCATCATTCCCTAAGGACAGCGCATCACAAAAAGCTGATTAGATAGTCCAAACCCTCGCCAATAGATAGTCCAAGCCAATACTGAAAAACTTGCTGCTGCTGCAGCTGCACCAACTCTTCCTCCAAACCTGCGCACAAGACTGCAACTGCAGTGCGCACCAAACTGCAGAACTGCAATTCTGAGATCTGAC
>ML878710.1:0-10434 GCA_009831015.1 Picea engelmannii
ATGTTCAAGTACAAGATGATTCAAAATGAAAATGTCTCCTTGGTATATATAGGAGACTAGGAGGTATAATTACAACTAATGGCCTAAAACCGACATAAATAAAATAACATTACTAATATAATATGCCCCAATTAATGGGTAATAAATAACATTACTAATCTAATATGCCCCAATTAAGGGGTAATGAGCCAATATTAGGGCTTAACACTGCGACAACACAAGCTATACACCAACCTAGAAAAATGCTCCTTCAACATGGACATGGTCCATTACCTGGGCTACATCATTGATCAACATGGCGTACATGTGGATCTAGCCAAGTTCCAAGTCATCCGTGACTGGCCAGCCCCAACAACACTCACTAAGCTTCGGAGCTTCTTGGGACTTGCTAATTTCTACCGCAGGTTCGTGTTGGGTTTCTCCCATATTGCATGGGACCTCAGCAAAATAAACAGGAGTTGTGGTAAGGAAAAAATTGCCTGGGGCCAGTCCCAACAACAAGAATTCGATGATTTGAAGAAGTGGTTATGCTCAGCTCCAGTACTTTCACTACCATACCTGCAACATCCCTTTGAGATCGAGATAGATGCTTCAGACTATGCTGTGGGCACCGTTCTTACTCAGCACAACCACCCCGTGGCCTATCATAGTGAGACATGTCAGATACTATTCGTAAGTACCCTACTTACGACAAAGAAATGTACTCCATTGTGCAAGCATGCCACCAGTGGAGACATTACATTCTTGAGAAGGAGACAACCATCCAAACTGATCATAAGCCACTGTAGTTCATGTAGACACAGGGAAAACTATAGAATGACCACCATCAAAAGTGGTCCACATACTTGCAGCAATTCCACCTCAACATCAAGTATAAAATAGGAAGCACCAATCGCGTTGTTGATTGCCTTAGCAGACTGCCAGTCGTGGCACTCACCATGGTGATAGACTCTTGTGGCCATGAGACATCTAGATGGCCCCAACTCTATGAGATAGACCTTGACTTCGCCACCACCTACCAAATGTTGGGTGCAAATGCAATTGTCGATAATTTCCATCTTTAGGATGGGTTGTTGTGTCGTCTGGGCCATATCTGTGTTCCATCAAGTGAGCGAGCAAAGCTGATCTAGGAAACCCACTACAGTTAGGTGGTAGGACACTTCGACGTCGAAAAGACAATGGAGATGCTACATAAACATTTCTACTGGTCGAAACTTCGATAGGAGGTCGACAAGTATATCAGGTCTTGCACTGCCTGCGCTATTGCCAAACCGACCACTAAGAAACAGGGCTTGTACACCCCTCTTCCTACTCCTGACAGACCATGGGAATCCATCTCAATGGACTACATGTCGGGCCTCCCATCCACCAATCGGGGAAATGACTGTGTTTTTGTGGTTGTTGATCGCTTTTCTAAGATGGCGATTCTGGTTGCCTACAAGAAGAGCATCACAACAGAGGCCACTGCCAAGCTCTTCTTTGAATGAGTCTGGATACATTTTGGAATCCCACAAACCATTGTCTCAGATCAAGATAGTCGATTTCTCAGCACATTCTGGTTGAGCCTATGGTCACTATTGGACACCAAGCTCACCAAATCCACGACCTTCCACCCCCAGACAGATGGCCAAACCGAGGTTGTAAATCGAATGATTGTGCATATCCTTCACATGTATAATTCAAAGAAACCTCACACATGGCTGGTTGTAGCTATGTATATCCTTCCCTATGTCCAACATAGATACAACCGAGCCTTGCATAGATCAACCAGCCACAACCCCTTTCAAGTGGGGTTGGGATTCCAACCATTGGGTCCCATAGATGTTGCACTTCCCCTTGCGGTCACCTCGACTGACTCATCTCCTCCTCCAACTAAAGCTGACAAAGCCACCTGGTTCATTGAGCAGATCCAACACATCTTCCAACAAGTTCAGGATATCCTATAGAATTCCAATGACAAGTACAAACAATGCCATGATCAACATCGGGTGCCACATAAGTTTTAGGTGGGCGACAAAGTTTTGTTTCACTTGCAGAAATAATGCCTTGTAGGACCCCATCGGAAGCTTCACCCACTCCGTTATGGATCGTACACTATCACCAAGGCCATGGGGGAATAGTTGTTTTGAGCTCAACATTCCTCCTTTACTTGGCCTGCACCCAGTGTTCATAGTGGATCTCCTTCACCCTTATTTCCCACCATTATTGGACACCTCAGAAGTAGCAGAACAATTGACACCAACAAAGCTCAACCCTAACTGATACAACAAGCATCCAATGATCAAATTGTGGACAGACAGATCAAGGGCACTTGACAACAAAGAATCCAACTTTATCGAGTCGTCAAAGTAGGGCAGCTTCTGCACCAAGGCAAGTGGCTCAGCCGAGGCCAAATTCAGTAGAAATTTCCTCATCTAATGGGGGACCTCAATGCAATGGAGACCATTGCTTCCTAAGGAGGGAGGATTGATCTAGATGGATATTGATGGCCACACAACTTTTCCAACTGGCTCAAAAAAGTTTTCTGACTCTGATATAAAACCAGAAAGGGGTAGACAGATCATTGATGCGGAACCCAGTGCCACCGTTGCTACCATCAAGCTCCAACCTGGTGAACCAGACGAGCTAGAAGAAGGAGAGCACCTCTTCCATTCACAGATGTGGGTAAAAGGCACCCCGCTACACTTCATCATTGATAGTGGTATCCAGAAGAACCTCATCTTAGTAGAGGTCGTCAAGCAGTTGGCCCTGCCAACAACGTTGCACCCACAACCCTACACCATTGGATGGCTCCGCCAAGGAAGTGATCTCCACATCAGCCAACAGTGCCGACTGTCGTATGACATCAAGCCCTTCAAAGATGAGGTATTGTGTGATGTTTCTCCTCTCGAAGTTTGTGATGTTCTTTTGGGCCAACCTTATTTATGGAAATTTCATGCTGTATATGAGTCTAGGCCTCATAGTGTTATTATTACTTTGAACAGGAAATTGTACAGGATACATGAGGTAGTCCCACCTAGTGCTATTTCCTTGATCTCTGCTAAGTAATGTAGGAAGGTCATCTCTCAGATGGGGAAGTTTGTATTCTTCGTGATTCTCTCTCAGAATAAGCGAAAGATCGCAACCACATCCAGTGTTTCTGCGATTGACCTCTCCACATAGTAGAAGCAAGTAGATAAGGTCATGGAAGAATAATAGGATATCTTCTCCTCACCTACAGGGGTACCTTTGCATTGCCAGGTCAAGCACCCCATCGATCTGACCCCCGACACACCGCTTCCCAATGGGCCAGTCTATCATCACTCTTTGTTAAAGAATGAGGAGATTAAGCGACAGATCCAAGAACTACTCCACAAAGGGCACATCCGACCCAACTCATCACCTTGCAGGAGCCCAATCTTGCTGGTACAAAAGAAATATGGAACCTAGCGACTCTGTATTGATTATCGGGCTCTGAATAAAATCACTGTCAGAAACCAGTACCCGATTCCCCAAATCGATGACCTCCTTGATTAACTCACGGGGGCCAAATACTTCAGTAATATTGATCTGAAGTCTGCCTACCACCAGGTCCCGATAGAACATACAGATGTATGGAAGACCACCTTCAAGTCAAAGGAAGGAATTTTTGAATGGTTGGTCATGCCCTTTGGTTTGACAAATCCTCCAGCCACTTTCATGAGGATGATGGACGATATCCTGCGACCATTCACCAATACTTTTGTAGTGGTGTATCTGGATGACATTCTAATTTACATCAAGACTTGGGCTGAACACTTGTAGCATATTCGGTAGGTTTTGCACACCCTGCGGCAGCACAAGCTATATGCCAACCTAGAAAAATGATCCTTGGCATGGACAGGGTCCATTACCTGGGCTACATAATTGATGAGCATGGTGTACATGTGGATCTAGCCAAGATCTAAGTCATCCGTGACTGGCCAGCCCCAACAACACTCACTAAGCTTCGGAGCTTCTTGGGACTTGCTAATTTCTACCGCAGGTTTGTGTTGGGTTTCTCCCATATTGCATGGGCCCTCAGCCAAATAATTAAGGGTGGTGGTAAGGAAAAATTTGTGTGGAGCCTGTCCCAACACCAAGCATTCAATGATTTGAAGAAGCGCTTGTGCTGAGCCCCAGTACTTTCACTACCAGACCTGCAACATCCCTTTGAGATTGAGACATATGCTTTAGACTATGCTGTGGGCACTGTTCTCACTCAGTACAACCACCTCGTGGCCTATCATAGTGAGACACTGTCAGATACTGTCCGTAAGTACCCTACTTACAACAAATAAATGTACTCCATTGTGCAAGCATGCCGCCAGTGGAGACATTACATTCTTGGGAAGGAGACAATCATCCACACTGATTGTAAGCCATTGCAGTTCATGCAGACACAGGGAAAACTACAGAATGTCTTCCATTGAAAGTGGTCCACATACTTGCATCAATTCCACCTCAACATCAAGTATRAAACATGAARCACTAATCRCGTCGCTGATTGACTGAACAGACTGCCAGTYGCGAYAGTCACCACGGTGCTAGAATCTTGCGGCCATGAGACATATGGATGGCCCCAACTCTATGAGACAGACCCTGACTTCGTYYCCACCTACCAAATGTTGGGTGCAAATGCARTTGTCGATAATTTCCATCTTCAGGATGGGTTTTTGTGTCGTCTAGGCCATATCTATGTTCCATCAAGTGAGCGAGTGAAGCTGTTCTGGGAAGCCCACTACAGTTGGGTGGCAGGACACTTCGGCGTTGAAAAGACAGTGGAGATGCTACAAAAACATTTCTACCAGCCAAAACTTTGATAGGAGGTTGGAAAGTATATCAGGTCCTGCACTGCCTGCGCTATTGCCAAACCGACCACTAAGAAACAGGGCTTGTACACCCCTCTTCCTACTCCTGACAGGCCATGGGAATCCATCTCAATGGACTACATGTCGGGCCTCTCATCCACCAAGCAGAGAGATGATTATGTTTTTGTGGTTGTTGATTGCTTTTCTAAGATGGCGATTCTGGTTGCCTGCAAGAAGAGCATCATAGTAGAGGCCACTGCCAAGCTATTATTTGAATGAGTCTGGGTACATTTTTGAATCCCACAAACCATTGTCTCATATCGAGATAGTTGATTTCTCAACACATTCTGGTCGAGCCTCTGGTCACTGCTGGACACTAAGCTCACCAAATCCACGGCCTTCCACCCCTAGACAGATGGCCAAACCGAGGTTGTAAATCGAATGATTGTGCACATCCTTCGCATGTATAATTCAAATAACCCTCGCACATGGTCGGTTGTAGCTATGCATATCCTTCCCTATGTCTAGCATAGCTACAACTGAGCCTTGCATAACTCAATCGACCACAACCCCTTTCAAGAGGGGTTGGGATTTCAACCATTGGGTCCCATAGATGTTGCACTTCCCCTTGCGGTCACCTCAACTGACTCATCTCCTGCTCCAACTAAAGCTGACAAAGCCACCCGGTTCATTGAGCGGATCCAACACATCCACTAACAGGTTTAGGATATCCTACATAAGTCCAATGACAAGTACAAACAACACCATGATCAACATTGAGTGCCGCATAAGTTTCAGGTGGGCAACAAAGTTTGGTTGCACTTGCAGAAATAACACCTTACAAGACCCCATCGAAAGCTTCACCCACTCCGTTATGGACCGTACACTATCACCAAGGCCATGTGGGATAATGATTTTGAGCTCAACATTCCTCCTTTCCTTGGCTTGCACCCAATGTTCAACGTGGATCTCCTTCACCCTTATTTCCCACCCTTATTGGACACCTCAGAAGTAGCAGAACAACTGACACCAACAGAGCTCAACCCTGACTGCATACAATAGGAATCCAATGATAAAATTGTGGAAAGACAGATCAAGGGCACTCGACAACAAATAATCTAGCTTTATCAAGTTGTCAAAGTAGGGTAGCTCCTGCACCAAGGCAAGTGGCTCACCCAGGGCCAAATTCAACATAAATTTCCTCATCTAATGGGGGACCTCAATGAAATGGATACCATTTCTTCCTAAGGAGGGAGGATTGATCCAGATGGATATCGGTGGCCACCCACCTTTTCCAACTGGCTCAAAACAGTTTTCTGACATTTTTGGCAATTTACTATTTTTAGCAGTTTTTACTTCCAGGGCCATTTTGAGGGCCTAAAAGAAGGTTTTTCGGTAGCGATCTCCTCAATGATATTTGAAGGCATTATTGAGACCCCAAAATAAATCTCCTTGGCGATACCTTTCCAACGGGCTATCACACGCCTAAAATGAAGATCGTATGCAAAAGTTACGATCCCGGGAAGTTGATGTACTAGCTTACCCAAACATGGCCCACATGACTTTTGGCGCTTCATCTCCTAGGGTTAGGTTTTTGGATGTTTAGGGTTTTTGTAATTCTTTCTTATTGTAAAAAGGCCTTGACAGCCTCATTGTAACCTTATTCTTGTGAATGCGCGCTGCCGTCACATCTCTTCTAAGAGATAAGCCGCCACCATTCCAACAAGCTTGTTTCCACTGCATTTTACAGTTTCAACTTATTTAGTTATTGAATAGAAAACCGGTTTTACTGTATCTTTGTTATTTTGTGTTAAGCAATTGTTAATAATCTGTATTCATTTTGTTTTGCTCATAAAATACGGATCACAAATCCAACTTCTTGCCTTTAGACTCGAATTTTGAATGAAATTTCTTCCCCTTCCCTTTCCTTGCCTTGGCAGCCAAAGCACAATCCTCTTCATCATCATGTTTTGATGAAGAGCCATCTCCAGTGTTCTGCCTGAACTCCTCCTGCACTAGATCTGACCATAGTCGTTCCCAATCTGAATTTTTTTCCCTTCCATTGATATAGTCTTGATAACTGTACCAATTCTTGGGAAGTACTAGGAGAGCCAAGCTCACCAAATCATCATCAATGAATGCTATTCCCTCTCTCCCCAACTCATCTCTACATTGGACAAACTTCGTGAGATATTTTGGAATGGAGTCACCCTTCTCCATCTTGATCTTCCTAAGTTTATCTTTGAGCGCCAATTTCCTATGGTCGCTATTGTTTTGGAATAGATCCATCAAAGCCTTCCACATTGCATATGGTGTGGATTTCCCATGGAGGTTTGAGACAATGTGGTCTCGTACTCCCTCCAAAAATATCCTCCTCGCCTTTGCCACTTTCTTTTTCCATGCATCAAGATTTGTAGCATCTGCAACATCTGGCTTAGGAACATTCTTGTCAATGAATTCCTTCAATCCATTGTCTTCGAGTAATGCCTCCATCCTGTCATTCCAAGAAATGTAGTTCAAGCTGCACTCTAGTGCATACTCTAACCTCTAGCCATTGAAATCCATTTTGATCTCGAATCAACTGTAGCACCAAGAAAGTCTTTTTGCAAATTCAAATTCTATCCAATCACAAAATCATCTTCTGCAATCTTCTACGCTCTGATACCATGTAGAAATTTTAATAAAAATTACATATTGCCTGGATTCTCCTGATATAACAATTATATGCCACTATTAAATACATAATCACTTCTACTAAAATTCTTGTGGAATTTAAAACACGATCACCAATTGCAATATCAAGAAGAAAGATCAATCACAAATAACACAGATGTTTTACCGGGAAAGCATAAAGCTAAAAACGTCACTATCATATATTATGTATATATTATGGATCATGAAACAATCTCATACAAAAATCTAATCCAAGAGCTCTCAGTACAATATACAATTGTCTCACACTGTCATACAAAAATTGGCAAATGCATGTGCCAATTTACTGCCTCCAGACAACTTGCCTCCTCTACGTAATCCCTGCTGATGGAAAACCCTGCAATAAATGAATCCCTCTTGCATAAGATACACATTCCTCATGAGCACATCCAATGTGTGTGTGGTTGCATGAGTGCACTCACTAATGTCACAATTGATAGTCAAACTGTCCCTTTCACCTGTTATCTCAACTGGGTATCCACTGGATCTGACATGCATGTAGTTAACAGTGGTAAATATTCAGTTGCATGTGAGACCACTGATTGTGAATTAATTAATAATTAATTCACTGATCTCTCACTAGTGTAAGTTCAATTACAACTAGTACAACTAAGCTTAGCTCACTTAATTGAGTTAAACTACTTTACAACTCACATAACTACACATATAACTTTGTTACAACTTCGAATCACTCAGTTACAACTAATTCGACTTGCATGTCCCACTAATCAACCTTTGAACTTGAATTTCCTATAGGTAACTGATTTTCCACTTCAGTTAACTATTTCCAAGTGCTCATTGAGAATAGATTAATATTTATTGTCCAACTATTATTAAGGGATAATAATAGTCAACATACATCTATAGATAGAATTCGCTCACCATCTATAAATAGACATCATCTATAAATAGAATTTGCTCATCATCTAAAAATAGACTTCCACCTAAAAATATCCCGAGGCTCCATCCTAGTGTAGGTGCATAATTTTCACTAGTATCTTCTTGTTGAATCTCAACAACATGTGATGCAGGAGCATCGTCAGAAGACACGAGTGGAGGACAAGTGGATATACACCAACACATATTTTGAAGGATTTTGAATTTCAAAGGATGGCACATTAATGTAATATCTGGAAATACATATTTGCTTTTAATGTTTTGGGGATTGTAATACAAATCTTGAGTGTTCGCTCTCATCTGTCGGTTGTGGACATTTATTGTAATAAATGTAAAGTAGGTAGTGATATTTAATTTGATAAGATAACTTAGAGTAGTGGGAGGGAAAAACAGTGCGAAGACTCCCTCGTAGATGTATTGCATTATCATTCTCATTGTAAGAGAGAAATAGAGCATTGGAGAGCAGAGAAGAACATAGACTGTAGAAGTTGTATGAGCAGATAACTATTGCTATTGAACCATGCACATAAGCACTTGAAATAATATAAGAATTATTTGATCCAATTTCATGGTGTATATTGAATGTTGTGTGTATCTATTGAATGGTATGGTTACAACTTGCTTATATTGTCTGTTATGCATTTAACATAGTTACCAACTTAATGAGAACTGTGACCTCAAAACGAGAACTTTGGCCAAAAAAACGCATATTTTTGCATAAAAAAACATCAAAATCAACTGCCAAATCGAAAAGTGGCATTACCGGTAGCACCATTTTTTAAAATGGGGTCAAAATTACAATAGTTTTCAAACATGGGCTTCAAAACTTAGACAATAGCTCAGAGAAACCTTAAAATCAACACCTAAAAACAAATAAGATGTTTTTTTTTTTTTTTTCAAAACGTTAAATTTTGAGATCATTTTAAATCGTATTTTTATCACTTGGTACCATTAAAACCAAAACCTCAAAATCAACCATCAAATTGAAAAGTACTGCTACCGATAGCACCCATTTTAAAATTGGGGTATGAAAATGACACATTTTTATAATGTGGTAAAAGAACTCATCATTACTATAAACAAAATCATAAAATAAACCCTTAAATGTTTACTTTTAAAATGTTACTATCACTCAAAGCACAAGGTAATACATAATACCATGAAAATATCACAATATACTTTAAAAATTCAATGTCACTTTTTAATAATAAAACAATAAATACAAGTTACATTGAATGAAACATAAATAATTTCTTAAAAGTATTGTTATATTGACCATATTCAAAACATATAAGCTAAGAAATTTTATGAGCTAACAAAATTGTGAAAAATTAAGAAAAACTAGAAAGAAATGAAAAAAAAATAAAATTTCCCTGAAAAAAATAATTTAAAAAACAAAAATATGTTTTTTTTTTTGTAAAAAAGAAGAGCCAAAAATCCCTTAAACTTAAAAAAGAAAAAAAAAATTAGAAAAAAACACTCAAAAAAAATCAAAATTCAATAATAATAATAATAATAACATCTAAAATAAAACAAAATTAACAAAAAAAAACATTAAATTTACGTAAGATACAAATTTATTATTATTTTTTTAATTTTATAATATGTTAATAATGTAAAATTATTATAATATAACTATGTTATATTATAACATACTTATATAATACAACTATGCTATAATATAACATAGTTATATAATACAACTATGTTATATTATAACATAGTTATATAATACAACTATGTTATAATATAACATAGTTATATTATATAATAATGTTATAGATATATTATATAACTATGTTATATAATATAATTATCTTATATAATATAACTATGTTATATTATAATATAGATTTATGTTTTTTTGATTTTTTTTTTTGGTCTAAATTTATTTTTTTTAACATTTTTGATATAAATTTTAATTTTTTTTTGTAGTTTTAAGGTTTTTCAATTTATTTTTGTTAATTTTTATTTAAATTTTGTATTAATTTTTTTTTTTAAGTTTCTTAATTAATTT
>WSFP011474359.1:0-17220 GCA_009831015.1 Picea engelmannii
TGGTAGTTGTTCACGAGCTGGAAACCTAGTTGCCTTGATTTTAGGGACTTACATAGGTGACTTTGGGGGTATACCATGGTACCTAGGGAAAACATCAGGCCACTATTTGCAGAGTATACCTGGAGGGTGCATCCATTTTTGAGTTTCACTTGCACCGGTAAGTTTCTCTAGTGTTGGCTGGTGTAACTGTTCTTCCAACTAGTGATAGTGGTTTGCTTGTTGTATCTCATAGGAAATTTTTCTAGTGTGTGTTTGGTATTCACCGTTAGAAAATCCTTAGTGTGTCATTGATATTCTCACATAGTGGAATATCAAGAGCTTCGTCGGTCATGAAGGCTTTTGGGCCTACCACTGGTTAACTTGGAGCCACCACCACCACTGCGTAGGAGAAGATTAGACAAGCAAGGGACTTTTGAGGCGATCGGGCCACATGAAACTGTACCTGAGCCATCTCCGAGAGGAGAACATTCATTTCCAAAGGAACTGATTATTTCTAACCTTGGAACATAACCCTTTGGTCCATATAACCCTACGATCACTGACTTGTCAGCACCACTCTTGATACAAATTTCCCCCCCAAGGGTAACGCATCATGAGCACCAAATACTCTTGCAAGAATCCATGGAATCAAATGTTGCTACTTTGTCAGGGATTCCTCATACTCCCTCTACGACTATCACAACTGGGGGCGTTCTGCCTCCTAACTCACCTTCACAGGTCCGCACCACTATGGTCTCGACCGCCTCTACCTCGATCAGTGGTCTGACCCTATCTATAGCGGCAATCATTGCACCTTTCATGCAGAGTGCGACGGGCCCTCTATTTTCATACAAAATGCCCAAATTTGACACAAACTCGGTCCTCACCTACTCCACCCTACAGACCATGGGTCTGGGGGCAGGGAGCTCAAACTCTCCTCTGAAAGGGTCCATGGGGGGGCACCTCAGCCCTCTATAATTCTTTCCCTTATGGAGGGGGTCATATACCTTCGTCGTTCCCCTCGCTTGGCGGTGCTTCTCAACAACTTCCCTGGTCGAACATGAATCACAACTTGTTCGGAGCAGGTAATCAAGGACCTTCTTCCAGTACCACATTGGTGGGTTCTTTGTCATTCTCTTTGTTCGACGTATTTTGTAACAACGCATTATCGTCAGTTGTCATCTCGGCCGAGGGAAACCATGGCTTTGGATCACAAAATCCTATGTAGGGTACTATTACTGCACAGAGGGCACACACTTCTCAAGGAACTTGGAATCCATGGCAGGGATTAGTTCCCTCTTTAGGGATTCTGATTGGGGGTAACCCCTTCAATGGTCAATGGAACCCCGAGAAAGGCTCAGTACCTATGCCTATCGGATCGACAGGGGGAAACCCTTTTCATAACCTTTGGAACACAACATCGGGAGTAATCCATTCTCAACCCTCAACTTCTTATTACGGGAGTTAGTCGATGACGTCTCAACCAACCCAGTATCCAAATGCTATCCTAGGCCATAGTTTCTACTAGAACCTGGGCCAACAACCTAAATTTTCCTGGCAACCTGGTGCCAGCCAAATCCCAAGATCCTACCCTCTTGTACATACTCAACAACCTAAGCTCTCATTTCTGACAACTTTTCATTTTCCAGACTTGTCAAGATTATTGAATGACCCAATCTGTCACGATCCCTGTTGGCCTGCTATGCTGACCAAGTTTCTCTCGGACATTCCAAAGTTCGAGGGAAAGCCTAATGAAGATCTAGGCGATCACGTGACTACATTTCACTTATGGTGCTCATCCAACTCTTTAAGAGATGACTTCATCTAGTTGCTTTTGTTTCAACGCACTCTTATCGGGAGTGTTGTGAAATAGTACATCGAGCTTGACCGCTCAATATACTCTACTTTTGGAGAACTGGAAATGGTTTTCTTAAACCATTTTCAATTACTTGTGAGATACGATGTCAGCACTGAATTGCTGGCCAACTTTGAGCAGACAAAGGATGACCATATCTCTAATCACATCCGAGAATGGCGATGCCGAAAGAGTTTGATTAAAGTACCAATTCCACCAACATTCCGGTTGGAATGGTTCCTTAAGTCTTTGGTACCCTAGCTATCCAAGGACGTAGCAATGTCGGGGGTCTTTTAGGAGGAAGAGGTGATAATGAGAGCTCAACAACTAGAGCTAATTTACTCTCAGTCTAGTTTACTTTATGAAGTTTTTCCAAATGCGCCATGGTCTATTCTTGATAAGACCAGACACAAGTCTGGACCACATGCTGACGACATCGTTGGTTCAACACAAGAGAATCCCACCGATCCACTGTCAAACCAATTTCAACAATTGTCGATACAATGCACAGTGTCCAACCCAACTCCTAGTTTGGCTGCTCCCCCTACTCAGACATCATATGTACACAACATGCAATCGATGAACCCAAAGTCCAACCAGCAGGCCGAAGGAAAGAAAAAACAATGAAAGAAGGGTAACGGGGATAAGAAACCTACCAATAATGATGGCGGGGGCAACAAAGAGAAAAATAAGTCGAAGTATCCATGCAATCTTTGTGCGGAAGACCACTCGACTCACCTTTTCCCTCGACTTGTAGAGGCCCAAAAGTTATTGGCACAACAACAACCTCTAGTGTTAACGAACCCATTTCCTCATGGGAAAAATTTAACTCAAGCCTCTGCGAACACGGATGGGGGTAGTCAGGGACCCCTTCGCCATATAGTAATCCCTCAACCTCGAATATCTATATGTTGAAAGGTGAATCCCACATAGCTACTAGGGCACAAGATTACAAAATGCCAAGTACTACTGAAAAGGATAAAGAATATGAGAACCCATTTGTTCCTCTCCAGATTGAGAGAACAATGGGAGAAACATTGACATGCATCCCAAAAGGGGCGTTCAAAAAGGCTTCGCATAATCCAAATGCAAGGGCCACCCAAAATTACTCTTTGGTGGAGGATTTTTCACAAACCCCTTGTGTGATGTCTGCTTTGGAGGTCCTCCAGAAATGCCCTTCATAGATAAAGGCTCTTCTAGCTGCTTTAGGATCCACTGAGACATGTAATCCAGGAAATATCACACTTGATACAACCGACTTAAAGCCTCGTCTCCTATATCACATCACATTTCATATAGTAGTGGCTCACCCCACGAAATATTTTTCATATGGTGGTTGATGAGGGTGCCTCGTTATGCGTGATGTTGTTGACATGTTGGAAGGCCATTGTCCAACCTATTTTGTCTCCTTCACCTACTCTTCTTACGGCTTTCGATGGTCGTTCTTTTAGACCACATGGAATCATCCCTTCTTTCCCCATGCAGTTAGGAGGGAAGACGATGTGTTTCAAAGTTGAAGTGGTCGATGCACCTCTCGAATACAACCTCCTGTTAGGAAGGAGTTGGACATATGCCATGCAAGCAGTGGTCGCCACAATTTTTTGGCTCTTGTTTTTTCCACACAAGGGCCGAATCATGACTATTGATCAGTTGTCCTTTTCCAGGCCTGACCCTTCATCAGGGGATCCACGGTCCCGACAATTGATAACCTACATCCTGATGTCATCAATGTGGGGGTTGGTTTGTGCCCTCCTCTCATGGGTACTTTCGATTACCCGTCTCCTTCCGACAATGTCAAGATGATATCGATTGTCCCCAACCAGCCTAAGGATGAAATATTTTTAGTGTCATCATTCTGTATGACTTACTTTAATGATCCATGGATTCTTCCTTCCCCATAAACCATGATGGAAGGGACAGGGAATCATGGCATGTCTATGGCCTTGTCCATGGTAGAATTTGCGTACTCTATTGTCCATCAAGCTTCCGCTGACCCTGATTCGACTCCCACATAGGAGTTAGATCCAACTCTCGAGCCTTCTTGGGCTCAAGGTTCCCTTGCCACCACCGATTCCTTAGACTTGGTATTTCCCTCTGATGAGGTGATTATAGAGGCATTGACTAGTCATGACAGACCTGGGATGATCTCCATCACAGATCTTATTTCCTCCCAGAGTTAGGAAGAATAGAGGTAGGAGAATTTGTGTTGACTATGACTAGAGATAGGTATTGTCCTATTAATCCTCTGGCTATGCACATAGTTTACGCTAAGGGTAATATGGAAACCATCACTAAAACAATACCTATTTATATCTCCAAAACCCCTAACATCATGGACAATGTTTTCATCGGAGCAGACTGCCCCCCTGAGGAGATTCCAAGCATCAACCCACGAAGTGTCAAGCATGAGAAAGATTTGTTGTCTTTCAAGCTCGCTCTGAAATTTGAAAGAAACATCTGGCGAGACTTCATTTATGATTTTTGATCTCATATGGATTAACTGAGAAAAGAAACTTTAATGGGTCCTCTTTTAATCCCTTTTCAGACCCTCTAAACATGAAAATATTGTTGAGTGATCTTGTTTCCCTTCATGCTCATCATATTCAAATTTGAAGGAATTTTTTTCCAGTGGTATTTTACCCCTTTTTCGGTCTAGATGGTCAATTGTACGAACAAAGGTATACTCTAGGAACTTCGGTTCACTAGAAGAGTATTCTCAGGTATAAGTTTAACCCTTTTTCGGACCTAAGTGACTAAATGTATGAAAAAGGAACCCCCATGGAGTCCATAGTTAAGCTCTTTTCAGACTCCCTAAAATTGAAAAGATTGTCGAGTGAGCTTGTTTCTTCACACTCGTTAAAATAGTCCAGAAGAACATCCCCTACGAAGTCCATAGTTAAGCTCTTTTCAGACTCCTTAAAAGTGAAAAGATCGTTGAGTGACCTTGTTCTTTCACACTCGTTAATTGGTTCAGAAAAACATCTATTGGCATGAGTTTACCCCTTTTTATAGCCTATAGAGTAAGGAGAAAAAAGGTAGACCTCGGGAGATTCGTCTCGTTGGGAGAGTTCTCTTTTGTATATTTTTAAATTTTTCGGGCTAAGGAGACTAAATCTGGAAAAATACAGTGAGTCCATAGTTAAGCTCTTTTCAGACTCCTTAAAATTGAAAATATTGTTGAGTGATCTTGTATTTGTCACACTCGTTAAAATGGTTTTGAATAGACATCTTTTCAGTGCTAGTTTATCCCTTTTTCGAACTGACTAGACTATCTTCGAAAAAGGTACCCCAACAGAGTCTTCTTTTATGATTTTTCAGACTCTCTAACAATGAAAAACCACCGATCTTACCTTCTCTAGGATCGTAAAAAATACATTGAAGGGGGTTTCATCATGTCTTGTTAATCACAGTTGCATTTCTTCATTTTTGGCCTAATGTCAGCTCCATGTTTCTCTCGACTGAAACTTTGAAGCACGCCTTATATGCAAGCCTTGTATCACTTTGCCTCTATGACCTGGCACCTTGACCCATGGAGGAATTTTCCCCGAGTGTCCTTTTCCTGCACATGTCTCCTTGCTATGAGCATTAGTTTGTTCCTTGCGTTTGGAACTAGTATGTTTGTGACACTCATTCCTCCTTTGTAACGTAGCATTCTTTTATTCTTTTTCAAGCTCTTTTACAATATTGAAAGAGACAAAAAAATCAAATATACCCCAAAAAGAGGATGGGAAAATTGTTTTCTTCTTATGGCAGCACAATGAGTCTCCCTTGGAAATAGCACATCCTTTCATTTTTTCATCAAGATTTGGGATTTAATATGACCTTAGGAAGTTTTTCTCATAACATAGAGTTGTGTCCTCCTCCATTTGGTTATTCTTCCAAACATATGGAGAGTGTGTTGCCTCCTGCATCATGAACTTATGCTAATGTCATGCTGCCTAAAGTCGTTCTATTGTCCAAGGGAATTTTTAACCAACTTGAGTCGGCCTTTCTACAATTTGTCTCTTGACCTCATGCCCGACCATCCCAAAGTCCAATCAAGTCCTTGTTTGAAATCAGTGAATTTATTTTCCTAGTTACCAAGATCCTCTTGTCTGTTCCCCGACAAGTCGTCGAAGACCTCTGGGTAGCGAAGTTGTACACTCACATTACACTCCTACCCGAGTTCAGAGGATCTTGAAGTTTTTTCTCGAGCTCTGAAGACCTCATCTCCAACCATCAGGCATCGTTGGCTTCTTGAAGATGGATACTATACACGTATATCTTTGATTTTGAGATGTAGATCCGTTGTGTATTTCTCGCGGCTACACTTTAAATAGTTATATGAAATGGATCTGCAGTGTATTTGATTGGAAACCATGATTTATTTTATCCTGAGCATGGGTATGCCCTCCTTGGTGAGACAATTGTTATTTTGCAGATGGCACCTCTCGAACTATAGTCCTGGGCTCTCTCGCTTCGTATGTTGGTAAATATTTGTAATGTATTTCATCCATCATATGATCTTCTGACCTCACACATTAGGGGGCATCTGTTATAACCCTAAATTGCACCATACATGCATACCTGGCATCAGTTCATCTTACTTACTATTTTTTCCACCCAATACTGAACAACTCTTCTTAAAAACCAATTTTTTGAAGATGTATGTGCCCTGCACCACTACTTCTCGTGTATGTATGCTATTTGCACCACTGCTTCCCATGTACGTATGCTAGCTACACCATTACAACCTGCGTATACCCACAAAAGTTGCAAAAAATAAAAAGTTGCAAGGGATTCGTTGAGATTACGGGCTATTGGGTGGTTTCCTAACCAATTGACCACCTATAGCCCGTCACCCAACCGAATAAACATATTTTTTGGCATATAAAAAGAGGTGTTGGGGTCTCATTCCAAGGAGAAACATAGAAACAGTTAAACTCTGCCCATTTTTCTTTCCCCCCTTGCCCCAAGAATCTGCAGCCATATTGTGAGTTTTGAGCCAAAATTCCTTATTCTTGCCCCTTTTTCCTCATCCATAAGCCTATGCCCATTCTATAGAGAGAAATGTGATAAAAGAAGGATACATGGAAGCAGTTGGATCTTAGTGAAGAGGAGCCCAGGACCAGGTTCAAGGAGCAGTCGTCGATCTCATTTTGTAAGTAACTCTGTGAGATTAATATAAAGAAGTATTTTTTCCATCCCGCCAAATGATGTGTTTAATATTGATGTTTGATTTATGTTTTGTTATGATATCTAACCTACTAATTCATATATAGAATGCATGTCCGTAGTTTCTTATTTGTATTTTGGTGAATGTAGGTCAGCCTTGGGAGGATATTTGCAGTCGAGGAACGACTGAGCACAAAGGGATCGACACCGGATGCAGATTTTAAGGTAAGACTATCGGATCCCTATACTTTGTACTTTATGAATGAATGTGGGGTACTATCGGGATAGTGGTTAAAAGTAGGAGACTTTAGACAGTTAGATTTTCCTACACTTTAGAACCCTAATCTAGTTCGTAGGGGGGTTTTCCCACTATAGCAGATAGTGTGACAGTGGTTCCTTCATTCTACTTCTACATCAGGGCAGTTGGACAGGGAAAGGATAGGTGGTTGTAGCCACCTTCCAGTTGTAGTTGGAGAACATAAGGGTTGTAGCCTCCTTCTCTTTTTAGCCAGAGAATTAGGAAGTTGGAGCTTCCCTCAAGTTGTAGCCTGAGAAACTAGGGGGTTGTAGCCTCCTTCTGGTTGTAGCCAGTGAATTGGGGAGTTGGAGCTTCCTTCAAGTTGTAGCCTAAGAAACTAAGGGGTTGGAGCCTCCTTCCAGTTGTAGCTGGAAAATAAAGGAAGTTGGTGCTTCCAATGAATATAATTCTAAAGACATAAGAAAAAACATTTTGTGGTTTTCTCCCGCTTTGGGTTTCCATGTGAAAACACTAGTGAAAGGTGTATGTGTATGATTTTTCATTTATTCATTGTTTATTTAATCTACAACTATTGGATGATAATGCTACATTGATATAACAATTGCATTTGTGGTTAAAAATTATTGAATTACTCTAATATTGATTCACCCCCCCCTCCCTCTCAGTAATCCAACAATTGGTATCAGAGCAGTTTCCTTCAGGAAACAGTTTAACCACTCAAAGGAGATCATGGATTATTCTGAGAATGGAGTACCAATGTTTAATGGTCAAAATGGTTTAAATTATGAGATGTGGAGCAGAAAGAAAAAAGTATTTTTACAGGCACATGGGCATTATATTTGGCTATCGATTCTTACAGGATATGATAGTTCAAAAAGGGTAAAGACTGCAACCAAGAAGGAATTGAAGAAGAATAACAAAATAGCAATGGATTTCATCTAGGAAGGATTACCTAATCCAGTAAGAGAAAAGGTTGGTAAATGTTCATCAGCCAAAGAATTTTTGGATAATTTACATGACATATATTCTTCACCCATCGCAGATTCATAAAATGCCAAAGAAGATGCAGATATAGATCAAGAAGAATTGTGTTCACCATGTCAAACAGATTTAGAAAATGAAGAGTACATAATCACCAAAGGTATGTTGTTTTGATTTAATTTTGAAAAACACTGACATTTTGAAATATAATTCCATGAAGGAAATGAGACAGAAAAAATAAATGAAAAGGAAGACAATTATGAAGAGAATTGATTAGTGCTTTAGATGAACTGAGAGAAGAAAACAAGTCACTCAAGAAGGAATTGATGAAACATAAGGAAAGTGTTCAGATTTTTTAATAACCCCAATAGGTCATCTAGAACTTAATAACTCGGCTAGAAGAAGCCAGAAAGATAGAAGAAAATATTGAATATAAAAAGCAGTATTTGGAAGCCAACATGGAAGCACAGATGGAAGAAGCAGAAATGAGAGAGAATATATTGGCATATCATCTTAAGGAAATAACTAACGATCTAAATTAAAAATAAGACAAAGGACTTGAAGAAGAAATAATCACATTAAAAATTCATCTTGAAGAAGCGAAAAGAACAGAAGAAGTCATGAAGTCTTAGATAATGAAGAAAGAATAATAGGTTGAGAATATTGAAGAAGAATTTGTCACATTGAGAAGTAAAATTGTCAAGCTCAACAAGAATGATGAAGATATGGAAACATCCACATAAGTTATAGAGAATGAAGAGAAGCACTCTAGGTTTCTAGAAAAGAAGAATGAACAAAATAGAAAGAGTTATGGAGAAGTACTCAAAGGAAGGAATCATGGTCAACCAAAATCTAAGAAAACTATTGAAGATAAATCTTCAAGAATACCATCCATGTTCAAGCCACAAAGAAGATTCAATCATGATCATGATCAATCAAGGAAAAAATTCAGAAGGACTACAAAACAAATAAGATCATTCACTCACAAGTATGCAAATTTATTTTATGGTCATTGTTTTATTGTACTAATTTTGGACATAAGTTTGCAGATTGCAAGGATTATAAAAGAAATGTTCAAGCAATAAATGCCTATGTGGCCCTACGTAACATTGAATGTTACAAATGTCATAACCTATGGACACATAGTTAGTGATTGTAGATGCATGATCGATAATTCCATGAAAGAGAACATTGATATAAGATATAACAAAGTATGGATAAGAAAACTCGAAGAACAGGTGAACAAATACTAGGTCCCAAAGATCACAAGATTGGAAATAAAACGAGATGAAGAAAATTCTATAGAGAAAAAGAAAGTTGTCAAATATAGAAAGGTTTGGAAAATAACTGAAAGAAAAGTGGTGCAGCCCCCTTCTCTTCTAAGGGTTGTGTGACCTCCTGGTTAGGATCTTCGATTCTGGAGTTGAATGACTCTCTGAAACATTGCTAGTCTCACTCTGTGTTGAACACATGTCCTCTCGGCTCCCTGCGCAGGCTTTACGATACCCACAGCCTTCTCTTTCACGCTCTACAAAATCTCATAGTTAGCGTTAGCACCTTTTCTCTCAGCCCCTCCTCCAATGTGATCTTGGCCGATGACCACACAATTGTGGGCATGGCCACAAGTGGTTTGAATTCAAACAACCTTTGGGCCCACAATCCTCCTCAAGCCTCCACATGTCTCCTTAGCAAAAACATGGTATGGATTGTGGCCCGTCCTTAACATTTTAATGTCTGCACAACTCATATCCCTGTAATGCGAGATGACCATCGATCTCACGATCTTGACGATGCTTCTAGACGGATGACTGAGATCTCTTCCTTGGAATCAAAGGTCTAGATCTCCCTCTCTCCGATTAATGGTCGTGGTCAATTCAGAATTTCGGACTTCGAAATTTTTGAATCTCAAACCTTGGTTTCCTTTGTAGAGAAATCATCCGGAGAGAAATATTTGTTGACACCTATCCCCTTAAATCAATAGCTTTGATCTTTGCAGTTTTCCATACTTCAGGGTTTTAAAATATCAAACCTCACCTTCTTACGTACTCCAATTTCTCAGAGTTGACGATATGCGAGCACCTATCCTCAAGATCAATGGTCCTACATTCACTTCGGGTGGTTGACCTTTCAACTCGAATCAACGATCTAAGACCCTCCTCTCGATCAACGGTCGAGATCTCCTCCAGGTTCTGGACTTCAGAGATTTCAAATATCAAACTCCACTCTTTCCCCAATGACTTTGTCCGAAGGAGATAATCCATTGACGCGTGTCCACCTCAGATCAACGACTGAGGTTTACTTTGGGTCTTTACCCAGAGTGCACAGATTCACGCCTTGTCTCCCCTGAATCTGACGACTATAGATCACTTCGGGTCTTTACCCGAAGCTCTCGGATTTACGCCACATCTTCCTTGATCTAATGGTCAATAATTACTTCGGGTCTTTACCCAAAGTGCACGGATTCACACCACGTCTCCCCTGAATTCGATGACTATAGATCACTTGGGACTTTACCCGGAGTTCTCAGATATTCTCTTTGTCTCCTCCTGATCCGATGGCTCAAATTCACTTTGTGTCTTTGGGCCTTTGGGTTTCGGAAATATCAGTCCTCAAACTAAAAATCCCACGACAAATTTCTTGGAGCTCATGATCTATTGATAAGTGTCCACTGTCAGATCGATGACCCTCATCTCTTCATCTTTTTGGGCTTTGGGAGTATCAAGTTTCAAACTCACTCCCTCCTAAACTCATGATAATCGACAGCTCAAATTCTCCTTAGTGATCCAACACCAAACATTCACCTTAGATAATCTAATGGCTCATTCTTCTTCAGATGATTGAACGACGGATATTTTACTTCGGAAATCTGGGACTCCGGACTTTGGGAGTTTCAAGTCTCAAATATTGGTGGTTTCTCTCTCCTTTGTATATGAAGCATTAAATCTCATGTACCTTGTCTTGAATTTGATGACTGTTGATCCTGGCATTGTGATCCAATGACCAATGTCACTCCTCCTCTTGAGCTTCTGATTTATCTGACCTAGAAGATTTTCTAAGTGTTCAAAGGTTTCAAAACTTTGCTCCTCCGATGAGTCTGACTCTTGGATCTCGTTAACACCTATGAAAAATATTATTCCTCCTGAGCTTGGTCTTATGAAGACTTTGACTTCCCATGCACTCCTTGCATTTCAGGGATTTCGATAGCTCAGATCTGAAGGATTTCTCAAAGATAAATTCCTCTCTCCCTCCTGGAATTCTCCTTTTGCTGGTTTTTCGACTTCTTACAAAGTCCCTTCGACACTTAGTAGAATCTTAGATCTATGCACTCCTTGCACTAGATCTTTATGCAAGGTTTGAATTATTTCGGACGAATGTGCACACCTTGCACCAGTCTCTTTGCATTCCTTGCAAAGGGGGAAATTTTTCTATGTCTTCGGAGCCTCGAAACCGAAATAGATCCCAACAACACACTCCTTGCATTCTGTATGCACACCTTGCACCACTTCAATCAGAAAAGAAACAATTGAAACTTATCCTAACATTCATAGTTCCATCTAATCATAATGAAATTCATTCATTCATTCATGAAACACAATAAAAGGGAATTGCAAAACAATGCCCACACCATGCATTGGGTCAATTTTCCTTTTTTATATTCCAAAGTGAAAATGGCTACAACTATAATCAAAATAAAAATTGAAAACTCAAAAATATCCTACTAACTTGCAGCTAGCCTTATTTGGGCATACAAAACCTCTATTTATCTCAGAGGTTTCTTATGGTTCCCCCCGACTACTTGTCTACTTCCAAAACCTAACCTAACGACTATCTTAGACCAATTTCATTCCAGAGTAGGAGTGGAAACTCCCACTTCACTCGCAATCGTTCAAGCGTGATTCCAAGATTTTTTGGTCAAAGATCAGGCATGCTAAGTGCTGATTTCATATGTGCTTCAAAATATTCATCAATACAGCCAGCATTGAGATTCTGGAAAGATTCCCATGCGCTGAGTGGTCCTTCTCTGCGTTCTTTCCAATGATGCTCCTGCATCATAGTCCCCTTGACAAAAATTTGTGGACTCTTGTCCATGAGCTCATGCACCGACTTTTCATGCTTATGGATAGTATATTCATTTTCCCAACTGGCATCTTCTATTAGGTGTCCCTTCCACTTGACTAGATAATCAAAATAGGTCTTCCTTCTGGTCTTCTTTCCAATCATCTGATCAACAATATTCTCCATCTTTGATTTTTCTGCTATAGGCATTTGTTTCTCTCACTGAATCTTCTCTTGATATTCTGATCCCCCTATGTCATCATTCCTATAAGGATACATGTATGAAACATTGAATATGGGATATATGCCCACATCATCTGGCAGCTCGATCACATAGGTGTTTTCATCAAACTTCCTCAAGATCTTACATAGTCCTATACTCTTCATATTTAACTTATTATATGTTCCCCTAGGGAACCTTTATTTCTTGAGATCTGCCAGAACCTAATATCCTACTTCAAATTGAAGTTCTCTGCGATGTTGGTCAGCTCTGCGCTTGTACTCCTAGTTAGAACTCTACAATTGTCCTTTGATATTGCTATGGAGATTATGCATTTGTACAGAAAAATATTCTGCTCCGACACTTCTAATCTCACTCTGTTCCAAGTCTCTCAACTTAGATACCCCATGGGTTGCATTCCATACAATATTTGGAATGGGCTCTTTCTAGTTCTCCTATTTGGTGAGTCATTTTGTGCAAATTTTTCTTGTGGTAGAATCTGATCCCACTGATTATGGTGCTCAGTGACCATACTCCTCAACAAGTTTCCCAAACTTCTGTTTACCACATCAATTTATCCATATGTCTGAGGGTGATAGGATGAGATGAAGAAAAAATATGTCCCCAACTTCTTCCACAGTGTTCTTCAAAAGTGACCAACAAATTTTGTGTCTCTGTTCGAGACAATTCTTATGGGTAGGCCGTGAAGTCTCACAACTTCCTTGAAAAATAGATTTGCAACATGTGTTGCATCACTGGTCTTCTGGCATGGGATAAATTGTTCCATCTTTGAAAATATATCCACCACCACAAATATGGAATCAAATCCTCTTTGTGTTCTTGGAAGTCCCAACACAAAATCCATGCTTATTGCATCCCAAGGCCTCTCTGGTATTGGAAATGGTTGATACAACCCAGTGTTCTGTCTTTTTCCTTTTGCATATTGGAAGACTCTACATTTGTTCACAAAATTTATCACTTATGTTCTCATACCTGGCCATTAGTATGAACTTCTCAACTGTGCAAATGCTTTATCATGGCCGAAATGTCCAGCCAATCCTCCATTATGTTTTTCCTTCAAAAGGTTATCCCTCATTGAGAATTTTGGTATGCACAATTGATTTCCCTTGAACAACAATCCCTCTTGAATCATGTACTATGTCCATTGGTTTCTATCTCTCAACACAGGATTTTCACATGCTTCATATGCTTCATTGATTTTTTCATCATCATAATACATGTCCTTAAGGTGTTCAAACCCTAAGGACTTCACCTGAAATTCCTTTAGAATCAAGCATCTCCTTCTTAATGCATCAACAACTTTGTTAGCATTCCTAGCAATATGTTTTATGACAAAAGTAAATTTTTTCATAAACTCAACCCACTTTGCATGCCTCTGATTCAATTTTTCCTATCTGGTTATGAATTGTAAAGCTTGGTTATCGCTATACAAGACAAATTCCTATGGGACAAGGTAATGTCTCCATTTCTTCAAGGCTTGAATTATGGCATAAAACTCCTTGTCATATGTGGAGTATTTTCTCTTGGTCTCATTCATCTTCTCATTGAAATAGGAAACAAGTCTATTATCCTGACTCAAAATTTCCCCTATTGCAACTCCACTTGCATCACATCTCACCTAAAATGTCTTTTCAAAATTTGGCAAGACCAGAATTGGTCGTTCTGTTATTTTCTCCTTCAGTATATTGAAGATCCTCTTGGCCTCTTCTATCCATTTAAAATACTTGTGCTTCTTTTTCATTGTATCCATCATTGGTGCACAAATCCCACTGAAGTCTCTGATGAACTTTCTATAGAAACTGGCTAATCCATGGAAGCTCCTTACCTCAAACATACTCCTTGGTGACAGTCATTCTTTGATTTCTTTCACGTTCTCTGGATCCATGTTCAGTTCATTTGAAGAGATCACAAAACCCAAGTGAATGAGTTATGTCTTCATAAAACAGGACTTCTTCATATTTATGAACAACTTCTCATGTTGTAGCCTTGTCATCACTAGTGTTAGGTGTCTCAAATGCTCCTCTTTAGTCCTACTAAATATCAATATATCATCCAGATATACAACCACAAAATTGCCAATGAAATATTTTAGTATTTCATTCATCAGCCTCATAAAAGTACTCAGGGCATTTTTTAAGCCAAATGGCATAACAAGACACTCATACAAACCTTCATTTTTCTTAAAGGTTGTCTTCCACTCATCACCTTCTCTCATCCTAATCTGGTGATATCCACTTTTCAAATCTATTTTGGAAAATAAATTTGCTCCACTTAAACAATCCATTAAATCATCCATTCTTGGTAAAGGAAATCTATACCTAATGGTGATCTTGTTAATGTCTCTTGATTCTATACACATTGTCCATCCTCCATCCTTCTTTGGACTCAACACAGTTGGTACTACGCATGGACTCAAGCTCTCTCTAACCAAACACTTGTCTAAAACTTCCTGGACTTGGTTCTTCACTTCCTCATTCTCCCGAGGTGTCAATCTGTATGTTGCTTTGTTTGTCAGACTTGCTCATGGTATCAATTCAATATGGTGGTTGATACTTCTCATGGGTGGAAATGAGTTAGGCAACTGATCCATCACTATGTCAGAAAAATTATCCAACAATTCCTGAACTTCTTCAGGCAATTCATCCATCAAAGTACTTGTAAGGATAACTCTAGGTTTCCTCACCACAACGAACTACATCTCCTATTCTTTCTTGACTTCTTTCAGGAGTTCCTTCCCGCTCATGAGAAGTATGCTTGTGATGGCTTCCTCTTTCACTTGCTTCTCCTCTATTGGTAGAAACATGTTTGTTCTACCATTCTTCTCTAAGGTGTATGTATTCTTCCTCCCATCATGAATGACATCATGTCAAACTTCCATGGTCTTCCCAACAAAATATGGAATACATCCATGGGAATTACATGACATAGAATTTCATCCCTATATCCTTCTATCTTAAATTCAACCAAGCATTGTTTAGTAACCATTACATGGTTCCCTTTCTGCAACCACGAGACTTTGTATGGCTTCGGATGCACAGTTGTCTCCAGCTCCAATTTCTCCACCATCTCTGTGGATACGAAGTTATCAGTGCTCCCACTGTCAATTATCACCTTGCATACTCTGTATTTAGTCTTGCAAGTTGTTCTGAAGAGGCTAGTCCTCTGCACTGGCTTTTCAACTTCTACCTCTGGTTTTAAGAGAACCTTCTTAAGCATCAGGGATATTCCATCCTCTGCTTCTTCTGCTTCAACATCCCTTCTCTGTGCTTCTTAAATGTGAGCTTCACCTCCTCCTTATTTCTTTTTCTTAGGACATGTTGGCCCTTGACAATGTTTTGGAGAACCTTGGTCATGTTTGACCAATTTTGGGGACTTCGACAGGCGAGTCAAAGACGAAGCGCCTAGGCGACGCAGAGATCGTGGGATATCTCCCCTTTTTATGGAATTTTTGGGTTAGGGTTTATGTAACGGGTATGGGATGTCAGCCCTGTTATCCCCGATATCTAGGGATAACTAGGAGATCATGTCTCGAGGCCCACATGGTCCTAGATATGGAGTACCGAGAGCAGGGTTGACTTGAGCATGGCCCTAGAGGGCCCATATTTGTTCTTCTTTGTCAGATTTGTCCTGTCAGCAGTAGAAGCTTCCATCACCACCAGCCTGGGATTGCATCGGAGAGGACTCTTGCTCCGTGAGGTAATTGGTCTGAGGTATCATGGTATGTGTCATGTTTGATTGTTATAACCTTCTTATATATGCACTAGGTTCCTTTCATTTCTGATGACTGCGTGGATCTTACACTAATCCACTTGACCATTGTTGGGGTGATTGATTGGGTAACTTAGCAAGCTGATATTCATGGGTTTTGGTTAGCCACCAAAGGGGATTTTCATAGCCATCGTCCGCTCCCACCATCTTATCATGTTTTCATCTTATACCCCGCTCATCCATCCCATTCCCCTAGTCTGGCCATTAGGATGACCTTTAAGGGTTACATCTTGTCTTGTGGGAAGAAGGGGCTAAAGGCCCAGGGGGTAAAAGCAGCTGGTAAAAGAAAAAATCCATAGGAAATAAAACCTAGAGATGCTTTGCCCAGGGGATCCCCGAGAAGGCAATAGAAGCCTCTCGATAAGAAACTAAAGGGACCCTAAGGAAAATAATAATAATAAAAACAAAACCTAACCAAGAGGATGGGAGGTCTCATCACGAGCCGGCCCATTATGTTCATAGGTATTTAGCAGTATGACATTTCCACCATCTGGTCACCAAGCCAGGGTAGTGACCTTTGGTTGCATGGCCAAAGGAAAGGGGGTCTCATCACGAGCCAGCCTTATCATTTCTGTGAAGATACCAATGGGTAACGTTGTTAGCTCTGGCCACCAAGCCAAGGTAGTGTCCTCTTCGTCAGACCTTGAAGTAAAAAGGAAAGAAAAGAAATAAAAGAGAAATGAGGCAATAAAGGGCTTGGAAAAAATGCATCCATGACAGGTACATCTCGCCTCCTACAAAGGCACCCACAGACAGCACCTGCCCTTGGTCTTACTATGACTAAACATCCCTAAAAACCATATCACCTCATTACACATGGCTTGAATGATCTTTTGAGGAAACTTTCCATCTCTTGTGGGTATTAGCCCAATAGGTTGTTCTGTCGGTTTCCTTAGCTTTGTATAGTAGATCTGTGTAATATCTTTG
>ML878712.1:0-12854 GCA_009831015.1 Picea engelmannii
AAGGACCTCTGAATCAGGAAGATAATCAGGCTCCACAACCAACAGACTATGCTTCACTATAATTGACTTCAGTTAACCATGGTCTAGTATGGTTGACCTTGGTTGACTATGTTGAACTATTATTGGCCATGGTTCAATTTTGTTGACCATGGGTGACCATGTTGAATTTGGTTCGTTGACCATGTTTGATTATGGGTGACCACATTGAATTATGGATCACTATGGTTGGTTAATCATGTTTGACTTTGGATGACCATGGTAGACCATGTTGACTTATGGTTGACTGTGGTTGACCATGGTTATCCATGGTTGACTATGGCTAACAATGGTTTACTATAGTAATTTTTCATTGTGATGTTCATCATGATTGACTTATGTTGAATCGTTACATTCCTTAATGGTTGTGTCATAATGTGTCATCCATTGAGGGTTATGTCACATTTCGACATTCCTCAAGGGTTATGTTGGAGTGTGATGTTCCCTAATGGTTGTGTCGCATTGCAATGCTCATCTTCATTATGTTATGTTGAATTTCTATGTTTCTCAATAGTTACGTCACATTGCGATGTACATCAAGGGTTATGTCACCTTGCAACATTCCTTAAGGGTTATGTTTCATTGTGATGCTCTTGAATGGTCATGATGCATCATGGTATTCATCTTGATTGACTTATATGGAATTGTTATGTTCCTCAATGGTTATGTTGCATTACAACATTCATCAAGGGTTATGTCACATTTGTGATGTTCCTTAATGGTTATGTCAAATTGTGACATTCATCTTTGTAGACTTATGGTGAATTGTAGTGTTTTTGAAGGGTTATGTTGCATTGTGATGTTCATGAAAGGATATGTTGGATTGTGATATTACTCAATAGTTATGTAACATTGTGACATTTATCTTGGTTTACTTATGCCGAATGGATCTTTTCCTCAATGGTTATGTCGTAATGTGATGTTCCTCAAGTGTCAAGGGTTAGGTTAGATTATGACACTCCTTAATGCTTATTTCATATTGCAATGTTTATCATGATTGACTTATGTTAACCATGGTTGTCTTTAGTTGGACATGGTTCTTATGGCCATGGTTGACTATGGTTGACTATGGTTGAATTTTATTGACATATTTTCACGATGGTTGATTATGGTTGACTTTGGTCGTCTTTGGTTGATAATGGTCGATTTTGTTTAACTGTGGTTTACTATGGTAATGTTGCATTGTGACATTATGGTTGACTTGTGTTAACCATGGTTGTCTTTAATTGACTATGGTTGAATATGGTTGACTTTGGTTTACTTATGTTAATCATGGYTGTCTTTAGTTGGCCATGGTTCACTATGGTTGACTATGGTTGAATTTCATTGAATTTGGTTGATTATGTTTAACCATGGTTTACAATGGCAACGTTGCATTGCGATATTCATCTTGGTTAACTAATGTTGAGTTGCTACACTCTTAAATGGTTTTGACATTGTTACGTTCATCAAGGGCCATGTCACATTGCAAAGGACATTAAGGGTTACGTTGGATTGTGATGTCCCCCAATGATTATGTCGCATTGCAACATTCATATTCATTGTGTTATGTTGAATTGTTGCGTTCCTCAATGGTGATGTCACATTGCAATGTTCATTAAGGGTTATGTCGTATTGTGAGTTTCATGAAAGGTTATCTCACATTTGTGATGTTCCTTAATGGTTATGTTGCATTGCAACGTTCGATGATAGTTTTCCTATGGAAGAATATGATTGAGTATGGTTATGTCACATTTCGACATACATCTTAGTTGACTTACATCGAATTGTTATGTTTTTCAATGCTATGTCGCATTGCAACAATCATAAAGGGTTATGTTGCATTGTGACATACCTCAATGGTTATGTTGGATTGTGACATTCCTCAATGGGCATGTCACATTGCGACCTTCATTTTGGTTATGTTTTAGTGAGATGTTCTTGAAGGGTTATGTTTCATCGAGATGTTCTTGATATGTCACATTGTGATATTCATGAGCTATTATGTCACATTTGCGATGTTCCTTAATGGTTATGTCGCATTGAGACATTCATGGTTATGTCATTTTGTGACATTCAATCATAGTCATCTTATGGAAGGCTATGATTGACTATGGTTATGTCACATTTCAATGTACATCTTGGTTGACTTATGTCAAATTGTTATGGTCTTCAATGTTATGTCACATTGCAACATTGATAAAGGGTTATGTTGCATTACAACATACCTCAATGGTTATGTTCGATTGCGACATTCCTCAATGGGTATGTTGCATTGCGACTTTCATCTTGGTTGAATTATGTTGAATTGCTACATTTCTGAATGGTTTTCTTGCACTGTGATGTTCATCGATGGTTGTGTCACATTGTGATGTTCTTGAAGCGCTATATTGGATTTACGATGATCATTAATGGTTATGGCACATTGGAACATTTATGTTTGTTGACTTATATGGAATGGTTATGTTACTCAATTATTATGTTGGATTGTGGCATTCATTAAGGGTTATGTTGCATTGCAACATCAATATTGTTGACCATGGTTGACATTCATTAAGGGTTATGTTGCATTGCAACATCAATAGTTTTGACCATGGTTGACATTCAAAGGTTGAATTTAGCATTATGTCACTTTGCGACATTAGACAATTCCTTCACTAATTCAAAGATAATCCATAAACTATACATCTTTAGATTGAGTATTTTTATTATGGATAAGGGTTTTGAGAGTGCAAGATGTATGTGCAATAAACTTTTATTTTTCTTACCAATGTGGATAACTTTTAACCCAAAATTTAAGCAATGGTAGAAAAAAAGCGACTAAACCACATAATGATGACGAGACACAATTTTGACATAGAAAATAGTCATCAAAACCCATATAATGTGTTCTAAGAAACAACATTGCTAAACCAATAATGTACAATATTTTTATGCCTAGATACTTATGAAATAATTATTTAAGAGTACATAAAATATCGCAAGCATTCTACTCAACAAATTCACACGAATGAATACTATCAACGCTATTTATCATTTTGGATTGATGAAATCATAAATATCAGATGCTAGCATTGTACAATTTGGTTTTAGTAGGGGTATTCAAGGGTGTAGAATATGTTTTTGCACCCAAAAACAATATTTTCATTAATCAAAAATCACAATTTCAACAAAGTTTCATAATCATATTTCTATGATAGCATGACAAACCCAAAAACATCTAAATTGTAAAACAATTAACCTTCCTTACATAAAAACAAATCCAAATAAAAATAATCAACTATGGCTGAATAACCTCAACTAAGACTCAACACAAATAACATTGAACATCATTTTAATTAATAAATAAATAATATGTGATTAAATATGACACTGTAATTATACATCACTTAAAATTTTAATTATAATACAATTATATTCATATTACATAATTTTGTAAAATAACTTAATCAAATAAATCTTAAAAAATCCATTAAATAATTTTCAAATGATATTCAAAGTATTAAATAATCAAATAAAATTATGATTTATTATTTAAAAATTATTAAATTAATTAAAAATTCTTATAAAAATTTAACCACCCATTAAATTACTCATTTAAATTCTTATAAAGAATCTAATCACTCCTTAAATTAATGAGTGATTATAATAATTTAACCACTCATTAATTTATAAAGAATTAAACTACTGATTAAATTAAAATAATTGCAGTTGCATGCGTTGCATAAAGAAACTCATAGATATTATGGGATGTTGTTGGATTTACATATTTGAGTAGCTAAGACTATATAATCAAAATGTCCAGAAAATTTTCAGCCTACTAAATTCATCTATACATTCATAAATACAATTTAAACAACAAAAAATTACTATTTGGTTCAGATTTATGTAGCCCAATAAATTGGAAATCGAAACCCCCATCATCATAAACATCATAAGCAGGGAAAACCCCAAAGGCTCAACACTCAACCCCCATGTACTTGAGATCTTCAGTAATTGCAATGTAGGAAAAAGCGTGACTACTTTTGCCATGCTTTCTCTCAGCAGAGAAAGCATCTTTAAATCTTGAATTATTAATCTGTTTCCTTACACTTAAAAAGACAAGCTCTTAACTAATAAAACACTTTTAAATCTTATTTTAAAATTTAAAATAATTTTAATCTAAATAATATACACCATTAAAAGCAATACCATTTATAATTATTCAATAAAATTAAATAATTTTAATCATTATCAATTATGATGAATATATTTTAATTCCTAATTTGAAAATTAGAACATGGGAAGAGAAAATATAATCAAAATGCATTGTGGAGTTTGGTGTAAATCTTAATGTCCAAGTCAACTTTCACGACACTTATTTCCTTGGAACAATACTTTTACTCAATGGTCTCTTTCCATCATTTTGTACGGTGAGGGTCACGATTATCATATGGCAAAGATTCCTCATGGCACATATTTCACTCGATTCTCTTCACCTCCATAGAAGGCATAGGTTAGACCATACTAGTTCATTAATTACCTAACCATATAAGCATTTATTTTATTTTATTAATTATTTAGTTAATTATTATTTTATTTTATTTTATTAATTATTTAGTTAATTAGTGTATTTTGGGGAAGGTGGAGGGAGTAGGAAGTGGATATATTATTGAAGATAGGAGAATTTTTTTGGATGGTTGATCTATAGGTTAACGAAAGATTTGTTTAATATGTTTTTTATTTATTGGTAGGTGGATGATGGTAACACATCTAGTGGTAATCCAAAGAAGGTTTTATTATTTTTTTTAGTCATTTTTAGGTGCTCGATAGTGAACATCTAGTGCCAACCAAAAGGAGCTTCTAGAAGAGGTTCCATTTGATTCTTATTCATTCTTAGGTGGACAATAGTAACACATTTAGTGTCAACCAAAAAGAGTTTCTAGGGGACTGATACTCATTAGATATAGGTGAGGATGTTATAGAATACGTTGTGAGATCCTTGTTCACCTTCAAATGAACCCTAGCTCGAGGGCCATCATTTTATCTTTTTGAAAAGTGGACAACATGGATAGATATGCTATGGGATGAATTTCAAAGTCTTTTATGAATTTTATTGATGGATTTTAAGTATGTTTTATGTTGGTTAAGTCAAAGAACATGGTTTTCATTTGTTGCCAACATTTTAAGAAATTTTATGAGATGAATTAATGGGATTTGCTTCAAATGATGTGTTTGAAATGGTCTTGGATTCTGGTTTTTGCATGGGAGAAGGTTCCAAGGTGTGCAAACCCTAAAAATTCTGACAATATTACCTATATTGTTGTATGACTCAAGTAGCCATGATAAACGTAAAATGCAAGAAAAATGTTAGAGACTTAAGTAGCCACCATAAAGACGTATTATTAGACAATATGGATGGATACTCAATGGCCTACTATTGCCACCTATAAAATCCCTAGTTTGGTATTATTTTACTTGGCCAATAACTAATCTTCAAAGGGTGGATGGTGGATCATATTTGGGGCATTGTAATTAGTGGGACAACCACTATCTTTGTTCTTTTGGTGAACATTTCACTAGATTGTGTGTACTCAATCAAGATGATACTTTGATGATACAAGATTGCAACTCTTATAAATATATTGCAAAGGAGGAGCACCGATGCAATATAAAAGTTTTTTAAAATCAATGAAGCTATCAACGTTGGAGTAATCCCATGCATATGAAAGATAATATTGATTTGATTGAGGGAGAGCATTTTAATACAATGTATTGTTGTCATTGTCCCAAAATTCAAACATGTCTTAGGAAAACTATATATATTATAAGATCATAATAAACAATCACATTGTAATAACAAGGAAATTTAAGGCATTTGTAGAATTCAATTTTATTTAAATGTAAAAAAATAGTATTTTACTTGATGATTTTAGTCCATGGATTTTAAGGGTTTTGTATCACAATCATAATACTTGTTTTCTTTTGGTTCAATTTAAATGTTGGACATTAAGTCATTGTGAGAGGGCCAATTTATGAGGGAGTGAGTTACAAACTAAACCTTTCCAACGAGTCTATTTTTTTGGGTGAGGCAAAGTTCTATCCTAATCCACTCATTTTTTTGACATTGTGATCATCTAGTTCTTCTTAAAATGGGATAAAACTCCTAAAGGCAAATTTCCATTGTCAAACTTCCCATCAATAATCTAGAACTATACCTTCTTGCAAAATTCCTACTAGATTTGGCAAAGACTTTCGACAAAAAATTGGTTGAGTTTGTCCACTTATTAACTTATTCCATTTATGAGGGGTGCATTGCACATTATTTATATTATCCACATGCATATACTATTAGATAAATACTTGATACCATCTCATGCAATGTGAAGTAGAATAAATAGTTGACCATTTCAATTTTTACGATTCTCCAAAATTTTCAAAGCCCCTAAACCTATCTAAGTCACATGCGTTTGGCCAATATTTCTCACTTAAACAAATTTTAGTAATGCCTCATAAAAAGAGTTCAAACATGTAACTAATGGACCTATGCATATGTATATTATTATTATACATGTATTTGACTATCATCATACATACTGATGGTCCTCTATAGTACACATTATTTGAAAAAAGTGCTCAGTGTACCAACAAAGCAAAGGAAATACATGTCTCTCATCAACACCAGAAAACAGGATAAGGAATAATGTGAAACCAACTAAAACCTCTAAATTACTATGATCCATAAATGAGGTACTTACAACCTACTCACTTCACCAACATGGTTCCTCTAAGGAAGGTCGTTTATGGTCTCTCTCTCAATCTTGTACAAAGAGATCTGTCTTTAGAAAATCTACTGGGTCTCTATTCTCAGTGAAGTCTTTGCTCCAGAATGATTATTTGGCTCCTTTCTTCGTGCAACTTGCACAAAATAAAATATATGACAATGCAATGGAAATTCTCTATTCTCATTGAGCCTACCAAATGGCCTCCTACAAAACTGTATCATCTATATGGCCACCTATGGCCCGTGGCCAAGAGCTAATAACCTAGGGAGGAATCAATTCGCCCCAGGTAATGAAATTACAGTCCATGGAAAGAAGAATTTTCTTAAGAAATGAGAAACCACTTAGACATAGAGAGCATACAGTTCCAAGGAAAGAAAAAATCATCCATGGAAGAGGGTAGTCGACCCAACAAATATGAATTGCTAAATTAAGTATTGAGAATGGAAACTCGGCTAAGAATTTGAAGAAGATAAATTTTATCAACCATTGATCTTATAAGTTGGAGTGAAATGGATGGTGAGTAATTCAAAGCCATTTACTTTTATAGAACATTAATAGGGAATAATTTATGAGTGTTACTAATACAAATACAATTTAAAATTCTTCATTCTAGTCATGAATTCAATTACAAGGAGCATATTGAGCATAGATAAGAATACCAATAACCCATATTCCATAAACATAACCAATAGAGACATTCATCATCATAAACTATTAATGGAGCTAAGAGAATCATTTCACCCAGATGAAATGTCACAACTACAAAGAAATCTAAACATAAGACACAATGTTTACCCTGGAAACCCAAATGGGAAAACTAGCTTCGAATTAGGCTCAATGTTTCATTCCAACAATATCTGGTTACGATGCTTTCATAGCTCTCTATTCCTCTAACTCTCTTGGAAAAAGATCCATTGAGAATTAAAGTGAAGGAAGAAATAGGGAGAGTTGGGGGGTAAGGGGAAGGCCAACACGCATGACCCTTCACTTCCCATTCCTCATCCTTCTCTCCTATTTTATTTTTCTATTTTATATAGTTCTTTGTTTTCTTCTCATTTTTATCTTATTCCACTTTTACGTTTGCATTGTTTTACATAGTTTGATTAACCTTCATAATTTCCAAATTGGCTTGTAGGTATTGAGTCTTACAATCATTCATTGGTTCAAATCCGTTTTGGATCACACCTCTCCATTGAGAGGCTTTTTGGTCTCCAAAATATCAAAGGAAACCAATATGGATCAATGTACCTTGTTTCTACTTCTCTTGAACATGGTTCTAACTCTAACTCCTAGTTACTACTCTGACTTTGGGTCTAGTCCCAGATATGGCTCTAGATTTGGTTCTTGGCTCACTTGTTCCCACAATGTAGAAGTCTACTCATTGACTCTTATCTTTGAGCAATATCCATATCTGAACGTTGCACTCAACACTCATTCCCATATCTCTCTCTCTCTTTGACTTGGAGATGGTCCAACTTGGTAGTTAATGAAGCCAAATAAAAATATGGTTTGTTTAGGGTGACCCCAACATGTCATGCCATCACGTAACAATTCCACAAGGGAAGTGTGGTATGCATTCTCCTACTAGGATTAGCTTCTTCTTGGAATGGAAACACCCTTCGGTGCATGCACCTACTTACACGCACATAATGGATTTCTCAAGATCTCCCCCAAAGGTCATCGACCTCCATGCATTAGCCACTAGCACATCTTCAAGAAGAAAATACTCCTTTGGAATATTGTAGGTAACAATTGGAATGATGTGTCCTTGGTTTTTAGAATCAACCCATTGTCCTCTTCGATGGTGATGCAGATCTCATAGGATGTTATCTCTTCTTCGACAAATTATTCTCTTTGAATTGGATATGCAAGCAACTCTTGATCTTCTATACTCTTCATTGTCCACACCCTTCCCTTGGTTGTGCAACTTATGGGTTGAAGCTTTGAATGAAGTTGCCAACACTTTGCTTCCTAATGTCTACTCAACTTGTAGTTGTGGAAAAAGTTCTTATTTCTATTACATAAACTGCTTGACATACTCCTCCTCTCCATGTTCCTTTGAGTTCATTTTTGGTTTGGGGAAGTCTTCTTGTCAGTCCTCCTCTAAAAGAAATATGTCTTGTGGCTTTCTTTCCCTAGAAATATGCCACATGATGACCTTTCTTCCCAAATAATAAACATACCTTTGAATACCAACAGTTGGTGGCGTTATGGCCTCTCCTCATGCAACAGATAAAAACAAGGAATGTGTGGTTTGATGCAATCCTCTTGGTCTTATTCTCCTTATTGCTTCGGCTGATTGGCTTACTGCTTCTTTCAAGTGACAATGCAAGCTGAGTCTTCGAGCTCTTCTCATCATTGGCCTTCTTCAATATTCCACATGAAGTCTATGGTGGTTGTGGGATTCCACCTTCATTTATTGTTTCTCTTCCTTGTAATGAGCGGGTCAATTCTTCAATTCCATTTGCTTTCATTAAGATGGTGTTGTTCGTGGCCTTTTCATTAGTCCATTGAAACCTAGGCCTTTATATTTGACCCTCAATTTAGCTACAATGGGCCTTAGGATGCATTGTGTAACACCCCAGTTTTAATCCCTAGAAATGTAATGTAATGAATATATGTGATTTACTTTATAAGCCGAACAATATGGTTGAGGGTTGAAAATTGTAAATGATTTACTCCAAAGTTATTAATAAAAAATACATCGTTCACTGCAAGATGAGGGGGACTAAAATGATGTGGGGATATAATTCCATGATATAGGAATGAGAGGGGGGATTAATGGGGTTCACATGTGACAAATCCAAAATAATGATATTTCATTGTTTGTCAAAGAACCCCACCTTAAGTTATGAAAAAGGACAAATCAACCTTGGGATATGTGCCAAGTTAGTTAGGTAGAGTTCTTGGAGTGCCAAGTGCCAAGTTCAAAGCATGAATACTTAACCCATAGTTTTGGGGGATTTGTAATCATTCTATCATCATTCTAGCCCGGTACAAGCCGAAAGAGGAAGGGAATCAAGCTTGTAACAGGGGTTGAATTGTGATTGTAATGGGAATTAAGCTTAGAGTTAGGATATTATGATGCCTACATGTAATTCTGTTGTGAAATTGCCATTGTGAATCCCTATAGATCCCAACAATGAGGTTTTCCTGGCCACTCTGTGCTGGAGCCTAGGAAAGAAGTGTGATAGATAGAGGGATTGCACTATAGACAAGGGGATCCACTTCTCTGGGTTATGTAGATTGGAGGGAGAAATGAAGGGGAAAAGAGAGATGGTGAGTTGGGATGGTTGGGTGAGTGAACAAGCTGCGTAATTAGTGGGAAATTGGGTAGAGAGAGAGTGTGTGTTTGTCCTTGTGGACTCATAGCCCCAAATCAGGGGGTGGCTTGTTGCATAAACAACTAGTGCAATAGTGCCTATGGATGAGAGTAATGTCCCATGTCTATAGTTAGTTGTGTAACATTTCTTTAAAAAGATAAATATCTGGTTTAATGTCTTTTTTTTTAACACACACTAGGAAATTTTTATTATATAAAAAGGCTAAATCCGAGGGTTAAAAACAGGGTATACAAAATGGGTTTCCCACTGGCATAGTGATGTTGTTCAGAGTACCTAATAGATTCCTCTAAATTAATTGAGTACAAGATCATAAAAAACTTGAAACAGAGTCCAAAAAGGAGTCTTATGTAGTACTGAAAATAAACTATACATAATATAACTGTTAAATTTTTTGAGATGARGGGTAACTTCTAGAGCCTTGTTTTACCCATCTTTGTTCTCATTGAGTCCAAAAGGAAGGTGTGGATTCTTCTGATTTGAGCTGACMTGGAAAGTGGGGGCCAATTTTAATTGAATCCAAGGTGGTCATGTCGCAGAGGAGGTAGAAGGAAATTGTTCTTGGTGCCTTGTTGTGGATGAACCTTGTTTCCTACTTAGTTCCTTAACCATTGCCTCCAAAATGTCTAGCCRCTTCTTTTGCTGAAGAAACATTCACATAATGATGTAAATATTGATATTSAAATTACATTCCAATGTGTGCGATGCTTCTAAGTTAGGGAGAAATAAGGTGGTGAGCTCACTAAGTGTGCATTCATGCCTCTAGAGAGTGAGGAAAATATCACAGAGCTCATGATGAGCCATCTCCACTACTGCTACAGTTTGAGAATACCAGGTTGAAAATAAATTTTTGATCCTATACCACTAGAAGAATTTCTCTTCCTAGATCCAAGCAACCAATTATAATGTAGTAATTTCTTCATGACAGAGACAGACTAGAGAAAAAGGTTTCTCTAACACACATTTGAACCCGTACCTCTTTAAAGAAACTGATATTGGTGGCAACAAAAATGGATGACTAGAGCCAAAGAATCTAGGAGTATCTACACCTTGCTTCAAAATTCCTAAATTAAACCAAGAAAAGACCAAATGAGAAGAATAGAATTCCCCAGAGACTGCGTGAGGCATGTTCCAAGCATAAAATTCCCCCAACCAAATCCAAGCAAAAAATTCTCGAGCTGTAATTTCATAGAGAGAAAGTGAACTTCCAAGAGAGAATCCTCAAACACACAAATAAATCCAAACCTCTTCACAAAAAGATAGAGACGTTAGAGGAGGAGACCGAGAGTCGAGGCACTAGAAGATGATGACTCCACATTCTAGAGTTCACAGGATGAACCAGAATATGGAAAATCGAGCAGGTCAAAACATTGTTCCACTTAGATGCCAAACATCTAGAGCAAGGCATTCAATACTGAAATCGGTTAATAAGTAATACATGCGTCAGGAGTGAGCTAGTCTTATCCATCCTGTCCTTCCTATGTGTGCACTATTGTCCATTCTTTGTGCCATTTTCCAAAATGATAAATGATGTGAAACAAGGTATCCAATTTTCATACCTACGATTGTTGATATATAGCACACCCCCATTTTTCGTAGTGTCCAGGTTGGATTTTTGATCGACCATCACATTGTGCTCTCGCAAAATATGAAACCATTCCAATGGATCAATTTTTTTCCAATGTGTCTAATACTTGCTAGAATGGAGGCAAGATGTATGTCTAAGGGGGTGGAGTTCGAATTCATGTGCTTTATGATGAGACTAGAATCTCCCTATACTATGAGTTTTCTGATCTGCTGAGAAACTGCCAATTTGAGTCCTTGTAACATAGCATATGTTTTTTCCTTTTTGTTAGTCATAGATCCAAGACTCCATTCAAATGGATATGCTATTGTCCCCATAGGGATATATATCCCCCCGCCTGCCCCACAAACCTACCTCCCCGATATGATTTAATGTCTTTATGATGAGTTTATGTTGTGTATTTCACTTCTTTAATGTTGTGCTTGTTTGATGAATTCTCTACATGTTTAATTATAAATAATTTAATGTGAATTTTATGAGTTTGTTGGTCATATTGCATAGACAAGGAATCATATAACATGGTAGAAAACAATGGTATTAGAGTTGTGATTATTTATTGTGAATTTGAGGGAAATTGGTGAAACTTTCTCATGCCCCACCATCCTAGCAGGCACAAGGGTGGTAGGGTACATTACAAATGGTATCATAGTGAGCTGCAACACCAAATCTACATGGGACTAGAGGTATAACACGTACAAATGGAAATTTGAATTTTGATTATGCCTGCAAAGTGTTTGTTAAAATATCCCATGTGAAATTTGGGAAAATCAGATTCAGGGGTTAAATTCCCTAAACTTTGTCCTCTGTGCAAGATGCAAAGGCATACATTTGGCCAATTCATGAATTTGTAGAGTCGACCATGGAATAATTTGAAGAAAAATGGGAAAATCCCCAGATGTTTTAGCAATTCATGTCAAATTATGCTGGGTCAGGCATGGTGTTAATTTGACGAACGTAGGGTTAAATTTAGCCAATTTATGAATTACATAGTCGATTTGACGATTTGTTTTTGGAAATTGAAAAATTGGACGAAATCCATAATTTCTTGGAAAACATTTACAGCTAAAAGAACTCAAAATTATCGAATTGACAGGTCCTTGTGTCAATTTAATAGGTATAGGGTTTCATTTGTTCTAGAAGGATGAAATT
>WSFP011474362.1:0-17219 GCA_009831015.1 Picea engelmannii
GGAAGCTACAACTCCCAATATTCAAGCACCAACTCGAATATCAGAGGACCACAGTCCTCCCTAGCACCACCCTACCTCCCTGATTATAAATAAATGATTGAATAACCAACAACATAGATAAATCGATTCTTACCACTTCTTCTATGTTCTGTAAATCTGGTTTGCTTCTAACTGTTCTGCAATTCTTCTCTTCCTCTGTATGTTCTGCAATTATGCTCTGCTTCAAGTTGTTCTGCAATTATGTCGTTGCTTCTGTCTATTCCTCATCTGTTACTCATCTCTGAGTTTTATCTCACACTGTGCATACTTTCGGTCTCACAGTGCGCATACTATAATTTTCCCTTTCTTACAGTTCAACTCGTTTTTCATTCAGAACGACCAACAACACACAGTCACTGCGTGTTTCTTTTATACACTACTACCCCTTTAGTTACCCCTCAAATCCCTAGAACAACGCTTCAGCAACTGAAACGCTAATCATCCAAGAACCATGATTCGGTTCTACTAACTAAATCGTAACTGAACAATTAATCATGAAGAGCAACAGTAGCTCTTCGATCAGATTTCCAAGTATCCAACACCGTTGGATTACAAGCACAGGGTCTCGCATTGATTTCACCATTTCGCATTTCGACATTTCGGCATTTCGGCATTCCTGTGGTGAAGAGTCTCAACTCTTCATGTTACGATCGTCGAAAAGGAGCTTAGCTTGGTGCTAGCTCCTCCCTCTCACATGACCACTGACGGCGACCACAGCCTACACCAAAAGTTGTTTTTCACATTTCGACATTTCGACATTTTTCCCTTCGAGTCATCGTGACTCCAACATTATAAAATTCATGATCACAAAATCTCCGAAGTGATCAGACGGTTCACATAACCCACTGAGATGGACGGTTGACGAGATTTCAGAGTTTTTCCTTTCAGGTTTTCGAGACTCACAATAGTCCCTTTCGGCATTTCGGAGTTCGAGACTTCATGATGGTGGAGTTTTTGCTTGCTATGTAAAAACCCCGAAATAGAAAGTTCTGATGTGACGTAAACCTGCTGACATCACACGTGGATTGACACGTGCCGAATAGCTGCCACGTGTCACTCTGATTCGTGACTTATATGTGCCTGAAATGTTGAATCATCTTGACACTTGTCATTGCCTGATTGTGCCACGTGTCCTTAGCTGACGTGGTTTGCTGACGTGGTTTGTTGATGTGTTTGTTTCAAGATTTCAAGGTTCGCTACTTCAAAGGTTAAAGTTCCTTTGATCTTTGATTTTCCAATCTGCGAAACTCCAAAATGGAGTCTTTGACATGCTCTGATCTTTCGCATTTTGCGATGTCATCATTCTTGTCATGAGTGTCCTTGACACCTCCAACTCCCAGTATCCGAAACTCCGAAATGGAGATTAAGTCGTGGTTTCGCATTTCACGATTTTCTACCATGAGTTACTTCCTTGACTCCTCCAACTCCCGGTATCCGAAACTCCGAACTGGAGTGTACGTTTATGATCTTTCCATGCGATCATCGTTGCACTACTGGTCTTGCCACTTTCTCTTCTTCGTCATTGTCGGGCTGAGCTTTGACAAACAAATACTCTACCTTCTGTCTACCCGTAATAAATATGCCAACAACATATTTGAGGTGTTTTTGCCTCGGAAAAGAAAAATCAGTGGGCTTAATGGTTACCCCTAGCTGAATGGTGGTACAACACTTCATACCATACAACTACACACATGACTCCTTTTGAAGCGGTATATGTACAAAAGCCACCTTCATTTCTCTCATACCTACCGGGTGTCTCGAACGTCCAGGCGGTTGACCAAAAAACTTACAGTTCGAGAGGCTATTCTCCATACCCTCAAAGAGAATTTGGTCATGGCACAGAATTGCATGAAGCAACAAGCAGATCAAGGTCGCTCTGAACATCAATTTGCAGAAGGGGATCAGGTGTTTCTTTGACTGCAAACTTACAAGAAAAATTCCCTCAAGGTCGAGCATTGTCATAAGCTAGCGCCCAAATTTTATGGTCCTTATACCAGGGAGAAGCAAGGACAAAGGGAGAAATATTTTTTCCCTCCACCATTCAGAAATAGCACTAATACATATCAGCAAGGCCCAACAGAGCAGAGATAAAGGAGAATATTTTGTGGGAAAGAGACCAAGATCACCTATTTAGTGTTGGGGCTGCAAGGAAGATCATTTGTACAAAGATTTCCCTCATAAAGGAAGTAAGATGGGAAGTGTTCATAACATTCAGGAAGTGACAGGTGGCCTATCAATTAACTTTGCCCAGTCATTCAAAGCTACATCCTATTTTTCATGTTTTATGCTTAAAGAAGGTGATTGCAACTAAGTGCCAAATTCAAACCAACCTTCCCGAGTTAGCCGAAGAAGGATCCATTTGGCTACAACCACAAGCAGTTTTGGACCAGCGTGAGCATCGCCTACGTCGAAGAACCATCAAGGAAGTGTTATTCCATTGGAAAGATACAACTCCAGTGGATGCCACTTGGGAACCAGCTACCATTCTGCAACAATTTCCGCATCTCAAGCCTTGAGGACAAGGTTGTTTTTAAGGGGGAGGACATGTTAGGGTCCTAACCCACACATAGGTAGAACAATATATTCGGATGTAATAAAGGTCAATATTAATAATGCCTTGCAATAAAATAGAATAAGTCGAATGTAAGAAGACCAAATAGAAGCTTCTGCCTCTAGAAGGATCTTCCGCTAGATGTTTCTTTTGATAGACATATTTAGTATAAATAGGAGTCGAGGGTATGAGAACCCTAGCTTGGATATTATTGTAATAGATATCTGCTCAATTGGAGGTTGACCCCTCGAAGAGGCCCGTGAACATTGCTTTCAGAATCAAAGTGTTATTTATGTTGTTATTCTTATATCATTCCAGTGCTATTGTGGTGATTGTTCTAGTTATATTGTTGTTATTCTGCCATTTCTAACATTTTATTTATGTTCTACATGCTATTTATATCTGGTATATTACAAATCAGGAGCACTACTACTGGAAACCTTAGTCTTTGTTTCTGTCTTGACACAAGGATACTAAAAAGGATCAAAATTTGAGTCAAGAATATTTTCTTTAATATTTGCACTGTATTCTTTGGCTTGTGCCAAATAAGTGGGCTTCTTATCCTTAAAAATAAAGTGAAATTTCCCATCAAATGCATTCACATATAGGAGATGAACTATTTCAGCGGTAGGATGCAAATATCTTGGAATTTGATTGTATAATCTATTGAACCCGGTGCCAAACTCACCCATTGTCTGATTCTCCTTTTTCTTTATCTGGTTGAATTGAGTGACAAGCATCCCATTGTCCTTTTTTGTTGTCCATATGTTCTTGAATAATTTGGAAAAATCTTCATAAGATGCTATGTGATTTTCAGGTATCCCTTTGAACAACCTATGGACATCTTCGATCAAATATGAGGCTAGTAGCCTCATGGCTACATCCTCGTGTTACACTTCTACATTTTCCATGTCTCGGCCTATGACATATAGATGATCGTCTACAGTGGTGACATTGTTTCCTAGAAACTTCGACAACCATTTGTGAGACTCTTTTAGCATTGTGTTGGGGTATCCAGGGATGGTGACCATGTTAAGGGGTTTGTAAAGATATTTTTCCCAAGGGTGACCCATTGGGGTGAGGGGAAGGGTACTGTGGAATATGTTTTGACAACTGGAGGCTTAAGGGGGGGCCTTCTTTGGTAAACCTTAGAAGGCTTGAACCTCCCTGGGGGAAAAGTATTAAGGGAGGATGGATTTTGGCAAGGTGGAGTCACCAAATGAGCTTCAAGAAGAGATCATAAAAGGTGGACAAGGAACGTCCTTTAGGTGGAGTCGCCAGGCAATCTCTGAAAGGCTTTCAGATAGCTTGCCAAAGTGTCATTAGGGTTAGAAAGAGAATTCAAAATCCTCCCCGACAAAGACGCCATAATGTTATCGCACAAGTTATAGGTTGGGAAAAGTCCGACCCAATGACAAAATGGCGATAACTAAGAGAAAACCTACCCACTTTCACCTTAGATAGGTATTCATATCACTTTAGAGATGAATTAATCACCTCAAGGGGGGAATCTCGGTGACCATAAGGGAAATGAGATGAAAATTGGTATGATGGAAGTGTATCCCCTATAGGTCAAGATACTAGGTGTGGAAAGGCTTGGAAAAGAGTCTTGGTGGTAGTCAATTGTTTCCAAGAGGTATGAGTACTTGCAAAGGTGATTGTACCTGCCCGAGACACAAGGAAAACCAAGTATGCATGTAATATGTTAGGTGGACAAGCAAGTTAATATTTTTGTCACTAATTGCAGCAGTCAACAATAATATATATCAACAACAAAAAGATAGTACGAGCTGCAAATAAATATGTTAAAAGTCTAGTTGAATAAGCAAGAGACAAGCTAGTAAATACTAGTTTAACTCAAGAATGAAAGAGCAAGACTTTAGCATGAAACAAGGATGAAATGAAATAGTATTGAAGAGATAATTCCGAAGCCTTATGGATATAGCATTAAAGTTATTATAGCCAAGAAATCAACCATCAAAACTTGCCAACAATCCACCCAAAAAGTGTGTTAGGGTTAGTATATTATAGGGGAAAACTTTTAGCAACTTTAGACGGTTGGTTTGTGAGTTAATTATAAATTTGTATTAGGGTTTCTACAACCCTAATGGTTGTAGATGAAAATTTATGACAACAGCAAGAAGATTAAGAGAACTAAGATGCCCTAGAGGGGTTAGCCACCTCAAGTCATCCACAAAAGAACCCAACTTGAACAAGATTGATATCTCACCAAAACACGTTTACCAATGCAAACAATTTTAATTATCCAATGCAAAAATCAGATTAGTGCCTTCATAATTGGGTGGATGGAGTCTTTAAAGTGTAAGTTAGATCAACAAGATCCCTAGGGGTGTAAATCCTCTTACTCCCTGGGGTATGCCAATCAAACTAGGGTAAGTCGGAGGTTATACACACATGTATTTCTCCTAGCAACCCTCATCCAAAAATGACTTATAAACTTAACAAATGCGATGAAGCTTAATGGAGGGTGTATGAAACATACTCCTCCTAGGGTTTCAACCAACAAAGACCAAAAATAAGAAAGAAATAACTAACAAGTGCAGATTTTTCCTTACCAATTCCAAGAAAGAGAGAGATCAAACCCTAGTTCACCAAGAATTAATCATTCAAGAGAAAGTGAAGAAGCCTGCAAGAGGTGTGCTTGACTTAACCACATCCAATCACCAAGAGATAGCACCAAAGTTCATTTTGCGAGAGAGAGAGATACCAAAATACTCAAGCATAGTGAAAATTTCAGCCATTACTCTTCTCACAATGGGAAAGCTATGATAAAAATGAGATACAAATGATCTCTATTTATACAAAATGTCTTAAACATAGTTTTTCCACTTCAGTTAGGGTAAACACAAAATCAGGGGACAAAAACCCTTATTTTACCCCTTTACACAAGTAATTCATATTTAATTAAACTTAAAATTTAAGAAGTGCACAATAAAAACCCTAAAATGATGTCACCCCTCTAAGGGTGACGTTTTAACCCTTTGAGAAAGACATTGGAGTAGAAGGTTGAAGTCGTTGGGGTTGAATGGATTATGTACTCCTATGCTAGACCTTTCCAACGAGGTATAGAACACCCCAAACAGAGATCATATGCAAAAGTTACTCCCTTGGGAAGTTGACGTACCAACTACCCCCATCGGGGTCCGTAAACCTTTTGGTGTTTCATCTTTCGGAGTTAGGGTTTTGGATTTTATTTATGTTAAAAATGCCTCTAGAGCCTCATTGTAAACATCATCATCTTCTTTCCAATGAGCATAGCCATCACATCTCTTCTCAGAGATAAGTTGTTACCATTCTAGTGAGTCATTCACTCTGTAATTTTACAGTTTTTGTGCATTCTCTCAATAATAAAAATTGTGCATTACTGTATCTTTGTGTTTATTGAAATATCTTTGTATATTTCATTGTTATATCTCTTCCTTCATTTCCTTCTCAAAATAATTTGGATCAGTGGTATCAGAGCAGGCTACTTCTTGTCGTTTCTTAGTGCATTTCCCTGACAAGGTCATGGTATAGAGAGTTGGGTCTTGAGTTAGTTTCTCTTGTAGACAACCACTCTCGCTATCCCAAGCGACCTCCCTTGGCGGAAGAGAAGAGGAATGAGGGAGCAGAAAATCCAATCAAATTGTTGCTTGTGGAATCCCTCACGCAACAAAGGAACAAGATGTTGGAGAAATTTTCTCAAATCCTTCAACGATTGTTGACAACAACATGTGTTTCTTTGTCAAGCAGTCTCTTTGGAGATGCTGCCCCATTCAAGGTACAAGGTAATTTTAATATTCCCGTATTTGAAGGTCAAATCAATGCAGATGCTTTGGAAAAATGGTTAAATTTTCTAGAAGGTGATTTCTATGTTCACAATTTTTCTGAAAGAGAAAAGATCACCTTTGCGCTCCTTAAAGCTCTCCCCAACCATGTCAAACATTGGTGGGAAACTTACTTGGATCAAAATTCCATGGAGCAATTTAGAATATTTGGGACTGAGCCCACTTGGGATATTTTTATGGATGTGGTCAAGAAGCAATATTACCCTGTGGGAAACTATGATGACTAGTATATGAGATGGACCATGCTGCATCAAAAGAAGGAATAAACAATGATGGAGTTCACAAATACCTTCCATACCTTGTGCACCAAGCTGGGCATCAAAGACCATGAACGACATCTAGTTCTAAAATATCGCAGGGCTCTACACAAGTACATCCAAAATGAAATGGATTTTCTAGACATCTCATCACTAGGAACTACTTATAGATATGTTGTAAAAATCGAGCGGAAATTTAAGAAACATAACTAGCAGGAATTTGGGTCTGCAAATCTGCAACAACCGAAGTATGGTAAAGGCAACCCTAACTCATATAACAATCAACCTTAAGACAACCAATCCAAGCCACAGGAAAAGAAGGGCAACAGGAAGACGAAGGACACTGGGAAGTGGTGCAACTTCCACAAAATGCCTTGGCACAACACCGATGAATGTTACTCGAAACAGTCATTGGTAGCCGAGCTCAAAGAAATAAAGTCGAGCCTCGACTTAGACTTTGATTCAGACAATAATAAAAGGAGATATATAATTGATGTAGAACTCACTGCTATTGTCACAACCGCAACAATCCAACCAGAAGAACCAGAGGATCCTAAGGAGGGGGAGCGCCTTTTCCATTCATAGATGTGGGTGAAGGAGACCCCATTGCATTCTTTTGTTGATAGCAGAAGCCAGAATAACCTCATCTTAGCATAGGTCGTCAAGTAGTTGGATTTATCGACAACACTGAACTCGCAACCATATAACATTGGGTGGCTCCGCCATGCACAAGATCTCCGTGTCAGCCAATAGTGTCACTTGTGATATGACATCAAGCCCTTAAAGGATGAGGTATTGTGTGATGTTGCCCCACTGGAAGTTTGTGATGTTCTGTTAGGCCAACCATATATGTGGAGGTGTCATGTTGTTTATGAGTCTCGACCGCGTAGTGTCATTGTTACTCTGGGGGTTCAGCCCTACATGATACCAGAGGTAGTTCTGACTACTTTGCCGAGAAAATAGTGGCACAAAGTAATCTATCATACCGCAAAGTTTAGCCTCTTCACAACCTGGGTAGAAGAGAAGGACATTGCAACCATTACATACTCATCCCAAGACCCTTATATCCATCGGAAGCATATCAACAAGATTGCAGAAGAGCACCAAGATATTCCTACTGCACCTACGGGGGTGCCTCCACACTACCCAGTCAAACCATGTTATAATAAATCCCTTCAAGTTATAATAAACAGGAATGAAACAAACCTTAGACATCCAAAAACCTAACCCTAGGAGATGAAGCGCCAAAAGTCATGTGGGCCCAGTTTGGGTAAGTTAGTACATCAACTTCCTGGGGTCGTAACTTTTGCATACGATCCCCCATTTTAGGCGCATGATAGCTTTTTGGAAAGGTATCGTCGAGGAGATTCATTTTGGAGGAAATATTCAAGGAACTTCCATATTGCTCCCCATTTTCCCAAAAACGTCGTTTAGGGCCTCAAAATGGCCCTAGAATTTAAAAACTGCTAAAAAAATGTAAATTACCAAAATTGCCAAAAATCTGTTTTGAGCCAGTTGGAAAAGGTGGGTGGCCACCGATATCCACCTGGATCGATTCTCTTGAGGAAAACCGGTCTCCTCAACCCAAGTGATCTCCCATCGTGGAAGAGAAGAGGAATGAGGGGGCAGAAGATCGCATGAAGTTCTTGCTCGCGGAAGCCCTCGCGCAACATAGGAACGAGATGTTGGAGAATTTTTCCCAAATCCTTCAAATATTGTCGACAATAATAGGCCTGTCTTCATCAAGCAGTCATTTTGAAAATGCTACCCATTTCAAGGTACAAGTTAATTTTGATATTCCCATATTTGAATGTCATATCAATGCAGAGGATTTGGAAAAATGGTCAAATTTTCTATAAGTTGATTTCTTTGTTCACAATTTTTCCGACAGGGAAAAGATGACCTTTGCACTCCTTAAATCTCTCCCCCATGTCTAACATTGGTGGGAAACTTACTGGGAGAAAAATTCCATAGATGAGTCTGGAATATTTGGGGTTGAGCCCACCTGGGATTTTTTTATGGATGCAGTCAAGGAGAAATATTACCCTGTGGGAAACTATGATGACCAATACATGAGATGGACCACGTTGCATGAAAAGCGGGACCAAACAGTGTCATAGTTCACAAATACCTTCCATACCTTGTGCACCAAGCTGGGTATCAAAGACCCTGAGTGGCATCTAGTTATGAAATATTGTGGGGCTCTACACAAGTACATCCAAACCGAAATGGATTTTTTGGACTTCTCATCACTAAGAACTGCTTATAGATATGTTGTCAAAATCGAGCGAAAATTTAAGAAGCAAAACAAGGGAGAATTTGGGTCTGCAAATCCACAACAATCGAAGTATGGTAAAGGAAACCCTAACTCACAAAACAATCAACCTCAAGACAACCAATCCAAGCCACAAGAAAAGAAGGTCAATGTGAAGACGAAGAAGGACACTGGGAAGTGGTGCAACTTCCACAAAATCCCTTGGCACAACACCAATGAATGTCACTTGAAACAGTCATTGGTAGCTGAGATCAAATAAACAAAGTCGAGCCTCGACTTGGACTTTGATTCTGACAATAATAAATGAAGACAGATAATTGATGCAAAACCCACTACTATTGTCGTGACCGTAACAATCCAAACAGAAGAACCAGAGGATTCTAAGGAGGGGGAGCACCTTTTCCATTCATAGATGTGGGTGAAGAGGACCCCATTTCATTTTATTGTTGATAATGAAAGCCACAAGAACCTCATCTTAGTAGAGATCGTCAAGCAGTTGGATTTTCCAAACACACCACACTTGCAGCCATACAACATCGGATGGCTCCACCAGGCATGAGATCTTCATGTCAGCCAGTAGTGTCGCATGTCATGTGTCATCAAGACATTCAAGGATGAGGTACTATGTGATGTTTCCTCACTGGAAGTCTGTGATGTTATGTTAGGCCAAACATATATGTGGAGGCATAATTTTGTTTATGAGTCTCGACCCCGTAGTGTCATTATTACTCTGGGGGGTCATCCCTACATGATACTAGAGGTAGTTCCGACTACTGTGCCGAAAAAATAGTGTCGTAAAGTAATATCTCATACCGCAAAGTTTATCATCTTCACAACCTGGTCATAAGAGAAGGAAACTACAACCACTGCAACCTCAGCCCAAGACCCTTCTATCCAGTTGAAGTAGATCAACAAGATTTCATAAGAGCACCAAGATATTCCTACTGCACCTACGAGGTTGCCTCCACACTGTCTAGTCAAACCAAGTTATGATAAATCCCTTCATGTTATTCATGATGCATCTTTACCAACAGATTCCTCCCACACAAAGGAATATCATGTAGCCATATTGGTTAAACAAATCCAATCCCTCCAACAACAGGTTCATAACAGTGTTCCACAAGATAAGCAGAGCAACTTCTTCAGCAAGGCAAGCAACTCACCAAGGTTCAGATTCAGCAAAAGCTTCCCCAAGGACTTGACGCAATGGAGACCATTTCTTCCTAAGGGGGGGGATTGATCTAGGTGGAAATCGGTGGCCACTAACCTATTCCATTGGCTCAAAACATGGGCTTCCATCTTGGCAGTTTTATACGGTTTTTCGGGTACTGAAATTTTGGGGTTGTTTTGAGGCCCTAAATGACGTTTTTGGATACGAAAATGCCAACACTTTCTTTAAACACATGGTCTAGGTTGAATGAAATATGTACTCCTCAGTTGGACCTTTTCGACGAGGTACAAAATGCCCCAAACGGAGATCGTATGCAAAAGTTACACCCTTGGGAAGTTGATGTACCAACTACCCCCATCAGAGCCCGCAAACCTTTTGGCGTTTCAACTTCCGGGGTTAGGGTTTTGGATTTTATTTATGTTAAAAATGCCTCTAGAGCCTCATTGTAAACATCATCATATTCTTCCGAATGAGCGTAGCCATCACATCTATTCCCATAGATAAGCTACCACCATTCTAGTGAGTCATTCACTTTGTAATTTTATAGTTTTTGTACATTCTCTCATTAATAAAAATTGTGCATTACTATATCTCTGTGTTTATTGCAATATATCTGTATATTTAATTGTTATATCTCTACCTTCATTTCATTCTCAAAATAATATGGATCAGTGGTATCAGAGCAGGCTACTCCTTGTCGTTGCTTGGTGCATGTTCCCGACGAGGTCAAGGTATAGAGAGTTGGGTCTCGAGCTAGTTTCTCTTGAGGACAATCACTCTCGCCAGCCCAAGCGGCCTCCCACGATGGAAGAGAAGAGGAACGAGGGAGAAGAAGATCCCATCAAGTTATTGTTCGTGGAATCCCTCACGCAACATAGGAATGAGATGTTGGAGACTTTTTCCCAAATGCTTCAACGATTTTTTACAATAACAGGTGCGTCTTCGTCAAGCCGTCGCTTTGGAGATGCTACCCCATTCAAGGTATAGTTTAATTTTTATATTCCCATATTTGAAGGTTAGATCGATGCAGATGCTTTGGAAAAATGGTTAAATTTTCTAGAAGGTGATTTCTCTGTTCAGAACTTTTCTGATAGAGAAAAGATCACCTTTGAGCTCCTTAAATCTCTCCCCCGTGTCAAACATTGGTGGGAAGCTTACTGGGATAAAAATTCCACAGAGGAGTCTGGAGTATTTGGGGTCGAGTCCACTTGTGATTTTTTTATGGATGCGGTCAAGGAGCAATATTACCATGTGGGAAACTATGATGGTCAGTACATGAGAAGAACCACGCTGCATCAAAAGTGGTACCAAACAGTGTTGGAGTTAAAAAATACCTTCCATACCTTGCACACCAAGATGGGTATCAAAGAACCTGAGCTCTACACAGGTCATCCAAACTGAAATAGAGTTTCTATACATATCATCACTAGGAACCACTTATAGAAATATTGTCAAAATCGAGCAAAAATTTAAGCAACAAAACAAGCAAGAATTTGGGTCTACAAATACGCAACAACCGAAGTATGGTAAAGAAAACCCTAACTCACAAAATAGTCAACCTCAATACAACCAGTCCAAGTCACAGGAAAAGAAGGGAAACCGGAAGATGAAGAAAGACACTAGGAAGTTGTGTGACTTCCACAAAATCCCTTTGCACAACACCAATGAATGTGGCTTGAAACAGTCATTGGTAGTCGAGCTTAAAGAAAGAGAGTCGAACCCCAACTCGGACTCTGATTCAAACACCAATAAAAGGAGACAGATAATTGATGCAGAACCCACTGCTACTGTCATGACTGCAACAATCCAACTAGAAGAACCAAAGGATCCTGAGGAGGGGGAGCGCCTTTCCCATTCACAGATGTGGGTGAAGGGGACCATGTTGCATTTTATTGTTGATAGTGAAAGCTAAAAGAACCTCATATCAGCAAAGGTCATCAAGTAGTTGGATTTTCCGACAACACCACACCCGCAACTATACAACATTGGATGGCTCTACCAAGCATGAGATCTTCGTGTCAACCAATAGTGTCGCATGTCATACGACATTAATCCCTTCAAGGATGAGGTACTGTGTGATGTTTTCCCACTAAAATTTTGTGAGGTTATGATAGGCTAGCCATATATGTGGAGACGTCATGTTGTTTATGAGTCTCGACCCCGTAGTGTCATTGTTACTCTTGGGGGTCATCCCTATAAGATACCAGAGGTAGTTCCAGCTACTGTGTAGTCAAATCAGTGCTGCAAAATAATCTCTCATACCGCAAAGTTTAGCCTCTTCACAACCTAGTTAGAAGAGAAGGACACTGCAACCAGTGCAACCTTGGCCCAAGACCCTTCTATCCAGCAGAAGTAGATCAACAAGATTGCAGAAGAGCAACAATATATTCCTACTGCACCTACGAGGGTGCTTCCACACTACCTAGTCAAACCAAGTTATGATAAATACCTTCATGTTATTCATGTTGCATCTTCACCAACAAAATCCTCCCACACTCAGGAAGATCATGCATCGATATTGGTTAAACAGATCCAACCCCTCCAACAACAAGTTCATAATGACCTTCAACAAGCTATGCAGGTCAGCTTCTTCAGCAAGGCAAGCAACTCACCAAGGTTCAGATTCAACAAAAGCTTCCCCGGGGACTTGACACAATGGAGACCACTGCTTTCTAAGGGGGGAGGATTGATCGAGGCAGAAATCGGTGGCCACCCACCTATTCCACTAGCTCAAAACATGGGTTTCCACCTTGGTATTTTTTCTATGGTTTTTTGGGTCATGAACTTCTGGGGCCATTTTGAGGCCCTAAACGATGTTTTTTGGGCACGACGATGCTCAAAAGATATAGAAAAGCATGGTCTAGACCGAACTGAATATGTAATCCTTGGATAGACCTTTTCGACAAGGTATAGAATGCCCCAAACAGAGATCGTATGCAAACGTTACGCCATTGGGAAGTTGACGTACCAACTACCCCCATCGGCCCTCGGAGCTCACAAACCTTTTGGTGTTTCATCTTCTGGGGTTAGGGTTTTGGATTTTCTTTATGTTAAAAAGGCCTCTAAAACCTCATTGTAAACATCGTCATCTTATTGTGAATGAGTGTATCCATTACATCTCTTCTCAAAGATAAGCTACCACCATTCTAGCAAGTCATTCACTTTGTAATTTTACTGTTTTTGTACATTCTCTCATTAATAAAAAAATGTGCATTATTGTATCTCTGTGTTTATTGCAATATCTTTGTATATTTCTTTGTAATATCTATGCTTTCATTTCATTCTCAAAATAATCCAGATTAGTGGTATCAGAGCAGGCTACTCCTTGTCGTTTCTTAGTGCATGTCCCCAATGAGGTCAGGGTATAGAGAGTTGGGTCTTGAGCTAGTTTCTCTTGAGGACAACTGCTCTCGCCAGCCCAAGAGGCCTCCCATGGAGAAAGAGAAGAGGAACGAGGGAGCATAAGATCGCATCAAGTTGTTGCTCACAGAATCCCTTGCGCAATAGAGGAACCAGATGTCGAAGATTTTTTCCCAAATCCCTCAACGATTGCCAACAATAATAAGCGTATCTTCGTTAAGCAGTCACTTTGGAGACACTACCCCATTCAAGGTACAAGTTAATTTTTATATTCTTGTATTTGAAAGTTAGATCGATGCAAATGCTTTGGAAAAATGGTTAAATTTGCTAGAAGGCGATTTCTCTGTTCACAATATTTTCGACAAAGAAAAGATCACCTTTGTGCTCCTTAAATCTCTCCCCCATGTCAACCATTGCTGGGAAACTTACTGGGAGCAAAATTCCACAGAGGACTCTGGAATATTTAGGGCCGATCCCACTTGGAATTTTTTTATGGATGTGGTCAAGGAGCAATATTACCCTGTGGGAAACTATGATGCCCAGTTAAGATTCAGAGGTACCTAAGTGGGTTGCCATCATTTATCGATGACAAAATACAGTATGATGATCCTGACATTGGAGGAAACTATAAGGAGAGCTAAATGTCTCTATGATCAGCAAAAGGGAAGACCGACTTTCCAAAAGGCTTGGGAGGACAAGATGAAAAGCAAGGTGGAACAAAGGAAGAAGGGAACTAAGCCACAGTTTTTCAAAAATATTATGCAAGGACAAGCAATTTCCAAGGAGCCTAGAATGAATGAGACCATGGAAACCAATCCATGGAAGCAAGCAATGAAGTGTTGGGGTTGTGATGAAAATAATATGTTTAGAGATTTCCCTCAAAGAGGTGAAAAAGTGAGGACTACGCACGGTGTACGATAAGCTATGACAGTTGAAGACATGGGTAGAAGTGTACCTAGAATTTATGCAACCCTGGACAACAAGCTGAGTTTCGGTCACACATGATCAAGGTGGAAGGTAAGATTAATGACCAACCCATTGTTATTTTAATTGACTCAGAAGCTAGTCATAGTTATCTAGATCCTAAAATGGTGGAAAGATTCCAATTGTCGATAAACAAGCTTGGAAAACCTTGGTTGGTGTAGTTAGCTACAGGAGAAAAAAGGAAAATTAATGAGATGGTTAAGGTATGTCCAATGAAAATGAATGGACTGTGCACAAAGTTGATTTGAATATCATATCTTTGGGCTCATATGATTGCCTCATTGGAATGGATTGGTTGGACCAACATCATGTTGTTCTAGACTGTTATAATAAGGCATTTACTTGCTTGGATGAATAAGGAAATTTGAGAACATTTCAAGGCATTCCAAGAATTGTGACTATCAGAGAAATTTCAGCCTTGCAGTTGAAGAAAAGTTACAGGAAAGGATGTCAAGTAATTGTAGTGCACATGGAGGAGGCACCCTTAGATAAAGTTCCAATTGTTGAAGATTGCACAGTACTAAAGGAATTCGAGGATGTCTTTAAAGAAATATCGGGGTTTCCACCAAAAAGACATATCAACTTCTTTATAAATATGATGTCAAGAACAAATCTTGTATCCAAGACTCCTTATAGGATGAGCATGCCAAAATTGAAGGAGTTGCATATGCAACTTGAAGAGCTTCTAAAGAAGGAGTATATATTGCCAAGTGTGTCACCTTGGGGTGCGCCAGTTTTATTTTTGAAAAATAAGGAGGGTATGTTGAGACTCTGCATTGATTTCAAACAGTTGAATAAAGTAACATCAAAGAATAAGTATCATTTTCCATGGATAGACAACTTGTTTGATCAACTAAGGGGTGCGAGGATATTTTCAAAGATTGATCTTAGATCTAGATATCACCAAGTAAGAATAAAAGAGGAAGACATTAGCAAGACTGCCTTCAAAACAAGGTATGGTCACTATAAGTTCACAGTGGTGCCATTTGGGTCGTTGAATCTGCCAATTGTCTTCATGTGTTTGATGAATGGAGTTTTCAGAATTTATTTAGATAACTTTGTCATTGTATTTCTGGATGACATATTTATTTACTCAAAGTCCGAAGGAGAGCACGAGAAAAACTTGAGGATGGTACTGCATGTGTTGAGGGAGCATCAACTTTATGCAAAGTTGAGCAAGTGCTCATTTTATCAGCGACAAATTCATTATTTGGGTCATATTATTTCCAAGGATGGAATAGTTGTAGATCCAAAAAAAAGATAAAATACATTGAGGAATGGTTGACACCAAGAAATGGGACTAGCATGGTACTACAAAAGGTTTATTGAAGGATTCTCACAGATTGTGCATCCATTTACCTCTTTGCAAAAGAAAGGTGCATAATTTGAATGAACTCTTGATTGTGCAAGGAATTTTTAGCACTTCAAGGGTTTGTTGACAAGTGCACCAATTTTAATAATTGTTGATTCTAATGAAGACTTCGTTGTGTGCACGAATGCATGCAAGGAACCACTGGGTGGAGTCCTGAGTTAGAATGGACATGTGGTATGCTACGAGTCAAGAAAGTTGAAAGAGCATGAAAGGATCTATGTTACTCATGATTTAGAATTGGAAGCCATAGTTCATGCTTTGAAGATGTGGCAGAATTATCTCATGGGTAAAAGATTTGAGTTGAGAACATACCTTTGTGGTCTAAAATATTTGTTTGGACAACCAAGTTTAAATTCCAGACAAAGCAAGTGCTTAGAGTTCCTCAGTGAGTATGACTTCAACATAAAGCATATCAGAGGAAAAGAGAACAAGGTGGTTGACGCACTCAGTAGGAGGGTGCATGAGATGCAATATGCTACAACTGTTAGCATGTACAAATCCGATTTGTGTGACAAAATTTTAGAAGTTGCCAAATCAGATCCGTGTTATGTGGACATAAAGGAAAAAGTATAGCAGGGTATGTCGCAACATAATCTGGAAGGTTGTGAGCTAAGAGAGGATGGAATCCTCATGTATAAGTGCAGAATCTATGTGCCAAATGATCAGGAGTTGAAAATCCTAAAATTGTCAAAGATGCATAAGGTTCTTTATGTTGGACATCCAGGTTACCAAAAGACAATTGTCGCAGTCAAAAAGCAATATTATTGGCCACGTATGAAAATGAAGTTTTTTATTTTATTGCTAGACGTCTCGAATGTCAGAAGGTCAAGGCCGATCACAGACATCCAACAGGTTTTCTATAACCTTTTCCCGTACCCAAGTGGAAGTGGGAAGTTATAACCATGGATTTCATTACAAAGTTTCCTAGGACTACCAAGCAACATGATTCTATTATGGTGGTGGTGGACAAGCTTACTAAAGTTGTGCATTTTATTCCAGTACAGTCAGCACACGAGGCAACTAACATTGTTGATATTTTCATGTGCAGAGTTGCTAGACTGCATGGTGTTCCTAAGACAATTATGTCTAGTGGAGATCTTAAGTTCATGTTGAACTTTTGGAAATGGATGGATATTCAAAGGAATTGGAACAAATATGAACTTTAGCATAACATATCATCCTGAGACAGATGGACAAACCGAGAGGGTAAATTGGGTGATTGAAGATATGTTGAGGATGTATGTGATGGATATGCCAATAAATGGGAAGACTACCTTCATTTGGTAGAGTTTGCTTACAACAATTAATATCAAACATCTTTAAATATGAGTCCATTTGAAGCATTGTATGGTAGAAGGTGCA
>ML878713.1:0-10405 GCA_009831015.1 Picea engelmannii
ATTAATTAATTAATACATTACTAATAAATTAATATATATTGCAATGTATTAATTTAATTAATTAATTAATTAATACATTTTAATAAATACATTACTAAAGTAATAATACATTATAATATTAATATAATGTATAAATTAATGCATTAATTTACATAAATCTATACTATAGAGTATTAATTAATTAATGAATTAATAATGTAGTGTATTAATTAAGTAATACATTTATACAATATCAATTCTTATATTGTTAAAGTATATTGTTAAAGTATTAATATAGTAATAAAGTAAAAGATTAATAATACATTGTTAAAGTAATAATAAAAAAATGTATTTAATACTTTTAATACATTAAATGAATTAATAAATAGATTATTAAAGTATTAATATATTAATGTAACATATTTAATTATTCATTAATTAATAATACATTATTGAAGTAATAAATACATTCTTAAAGTATTAATGCCTTAATAAATACATTACTAAAGTACTAATAAATTAATATACATTATTTAAGTATTAATACAATAATACCTTAATTGACAATGACTATGGTTGAGTATGATTGACCATGACCATGGTTAAGTTTGGTATACCTTGGTTGACTTTAGTAATGAAAGGTTGGCTATGGTTGATCATAGTTTTCCTTCATCATGGTTGAGTGAGGTTGACCATGACCATGGTTGACTATGGTTGATAAGAGTTTATTATGGTTGGACATGCCCATGGATGACCTTCATTGACCATGTTCACCATAGTTTACTATGGCACTACTGCATTGCAATGTTGATAATGTTTTGTTCATCAAATTGCGACATCACATTTTGTTCGTCACATGCTAACATTAGTTTGTGTTCATCACATTGTGAAATCAACTTTTGCTCATCACATGTCGACATAAGGTTTTGTTCATCACATTGTGACTTTATCTTTTGTTCGTCACTTGTCATTGTAAGTTTATGGGCATCAAATTAAGACAAAGGTTTCATCACATTGTGACATTATCTTTTGTTCGTCACACTGCTATGAGAAGGCTATGTTCGTCACATTGCGATGTTCGTAATTGTTCATCGCATTTGATGTCTATATATGTTCATCACAATGTGATGTCCATATATGTTCGTTGCATTGTGACATTACTATGTTTGGTAGATTACATTGTTACTATGTTCGACACATTATGATGTTTGGAAATGTTTGTCACATTTGCGACGTCTGTATATGTTCATCACAATGTGATGTTAATATGCATGGTAGATGGAAACATTACTATGTTCGACATATTATGACATTTGGAAATGTTTGTCACTCTGTGATGTTCATATATGTCCATCACATTGCGACATTACAATGTTTAGTAGATTGGAAGTTTACTATGTTCATCACATTGCGGCGTTTGGGAGTGTTTGCCACATTGGAACGTCACGATATGTGCGTCAAAATGAAACGTGAGGAATTTGTTTCCACATTGCGAAAACACAGTGATGTGGGATACATTCTGACATGTGTTCATGTTCATTACATTGTGACATGTATTTATGTTCTTCGCATTGCGACACTACTATCCACATTGCAATGTTATGTGTTCATCATAGTGTGACTTCACTATGTTTGGTAGATTGCAACGTTACTATGTTCAACACATTGCGACATTTGGAAATTTTTGTCACATTGCAACATTGGAATAAGTGCATCACAATGCAAGATTAGTAAATGTTCATCACATTTTGATGATAAGATGATGTGTGACAGAGAGCAACGACATGCCTATCCACATTCATATATGTTCAACACATTAAGATGTTTGGAAATGTTTGTCACATTATGATATCTGTATATATTCGTCAGATTTCGAAATCCATATATGTTTGTCACATTGCAAAGTCCGTATATGTTCTTCACATTGAAAAGTCTGTATATGTTCATCACATTGCAATAATACAATCTTTGGTAGATTGCAACATTACTAATTTCGACACATTGTGACGTTTGGAAGCGTTTGTCACATTCTGACGTCAGGATATGTGCATCACATTGCAATGCGAGGAAATGTTCATCATATTTCAATGAAAAGGCGATGTGGGACACATTGAAACCTCTTCTTATGTTCTCTATATTGTGATATTACTATCCACATTATAATGCCATGCCTATGTTCGTCACATTGCGACATTACTATGTTTGGTAGATTGCAATGTTACTATGTTCGTCACATTGTGATTTTAATATGTTTATCACATTGCAACATTATATGTTCATCACATGCAACATTATATGTTCATCACATTATGACATTAATATGTTTGGTAGATTGAAAAATTAATTTGTTTGAGACATTGTGATGTTTGGAACTGTTTTTCACATTGCAACATTAGAATAGGTGTGTCACATTGCAACATGAGGAAATGTTCATCACATTGCAATGACAAGATGATGTGCGCTAGAGTGCAATGTTTGTTTATGTTACCAAGACATGCATATGTTCATCACATTATGAAGTCAATTTATGTTCATCACATTGCAACGTTATTGTGTTTGTTAGATTGCAACATTACTATGTTCGTCATTGTCCAATGTTAGTATGTTCAACACAACGCAACATTACTATGTTCGTCACTTTGTAATGTATTTTTTTGTTCGTCATATTGCAACGTCAGTGGAATGTTCATCTCATGAAAAGGTTGGTTTGTGTCCCACACATTATGAAAAGTAAGATTTGGTTCAAAGCTTTAAAAAAACAAATTCTAACAAAGTGTTTTCTTTTTGAAAAATATAGGAACTTTGAATTGATGTGATATATTTCATAGAATGAAACTTAGAACCATACTTTTTTTAAGGACATTGATAACATATGATATTCAACTATAAAATCTATCCCTTCAGAATAAGCATATATAAAATTGGATTATGCATTTATGCATTCCACTTTTTGGTGTTACAATTTGCAATTGTCAAGAAAGCAGAAAGGAATGAATTAAAAACAATTATGATTTATAGTAGTAAAATCTTTAATTTGAATCATTTTATGAGTAACTGTGATCAATTTTGTGGTATTGTTTTTCTTTGATAGATTCATACAACTAAAGTGTTCATGCAAGGACATTTTAGGGGAAAATGTTTTTCATCTTCAACCCTTTTAGTGTCACAAAGATGACAAATGATTTCATGTCATGGCGTTTTCTTTGTATATATTATTTTCTTATTATATTTTATAATGAAACAAATTTTTCAAATGGAATCTTTCAAAAATATATTTATATCTTTAGACAAATATAAAATATCTTAAAGTCAACAAAAATATAAAATGTTGTCTTTCTTAATATATTACTTGTACTTAATATATTGTTATTAGATATTTGGTTTAAAATATAAAATATTATGTCTTTCTTGATATAATAAATGTAATCAAATAACTAATATTAATAAATAATATTGATATTGTTTTTTTCTTAATCAAATAATTAATATTGATATTATATATTTTTTAATATAATAAATGTATTGAAAGTTTCTTTTATATATATTTTTTGTTTATATAATGTGTTTTTTATTGATACAATAAATGCAATCAAATAATAATATGATGATTTTTTCTTCTACTATATATGATATTGTCTTTTTCTTGATGTAATGTATTAACATTTTTTGTAATCAAATAATAAATATAATGTTTTTTTCTTGCTATAATAATGTGTTTTTTTATATAATAAATGCAATCAAATATTAATGCCTTTCCTAATCAAATAATAAATATAATGTCTTTTTCTTGATATAATAATGTGATTTTCTTGGTATAATAGTAATCAAATATTAATAATTAATATATTGATATTGTTTTTTTATATCTCTCTCGAAATAATACTTCTCTCTCTCTCTCTCTCTCTCTCTCTCTCTCTATATATATATATATATATATATATTCTTTTTTTTTTTTCTAAGATTATATATCTGGGGTTTTGAATAGAATAATACTTCTCTTTGGTTTTTACAACAATCTCTGTAGTTTCTCAAGAATTATTTGTCGTTTTCCATTTTGAACGGGAATAATACTTCTCTGCGGTTTTGAATTTTAACGAAAATAATATTTCTCTTCCATTTTTTTTTTGAAATGAGATATTTTATTTCTAAGATTATATATCTAGGATTTTGAACGAGATTAATATTTGTCTTTGGTTTTTACCTTTTCTACCCAAAATAATCTCTCTAGTTTCTCCAGACTTCTCTGCAATTGGACATCTAAAATGAGGTGAGTCACTTTTTACTTTGATTCAATTTTAATTTTACGTAAAGAGATTTAAATATATTTTGTTTATTTTTTATTTGAAGTTTCATAAGTAAAAGTTGATTTGAGAGATAAACTCAATCCATAATAATAATTGTTACATCTTTTTTCTCTTCTTTTCAATATGACCACTCCACCACCTATTCCAAAAACTCAGCGGAACAAGGGGAGGCCCCCCAAAATCACCTTAGAGATCATTTGCGATTATATGGAATCAGTAGAAAAAAGTAGAGAAGAGAGAGATGCAAAAATCCAAATAGAGTTAGAAACATTAGAAAAAACGAGTGAAGAAGGAGACGCAAAACTCCAAATAGAGCTAGAGGCAATGATTGATAAAAAATTAAAGATACCATTCAAACTCAAATATATGATAGATTCTTAGGATTTGAGAGTGAATTGAAAACAATGAAAGATAGAATTCAAGAAATGGAGAAACAAAAACAATCAACCCAAGAAGGAGGGGTTGACGAAAATCACAACTTGAGGGATAGAATTAAAGAGCTAGAAGAAAAACTAGCCAACAATTTGACCCTCGGTAATATGGAAAACAAATTGGATATAAAACCCATCAAAGAGGAAATGAATAAGATAATCAAAGTGGACCATGAGCGTAACAAAAGTGCCTTGAAACTCATAATTTTTGGTATAAAAGAACAACAAGAGGAGGATACGTTAGCAATAGTAAAAGAAGAATTAAAAAATAAATCACAAATTGATACAACTTTCCTCATAGAAGCAAAGAGGATAGGAAAAATAATTGATCACTAAGATAGGTTGATCAGTGTTAAAGTAAGTCATAATGAACATAAATATAACATACTTAGTAAATCTCCAAGCTTAAATAACGCAGGTGCACTCTTCAGCCACATCTTCTCATAGGATCTTTTCTCCTTCCTCGACCCGAACAACTGAAAGGCTCTTCTATTTCCCTATCGGGAAATTTTCACCCACAAAAACTCTCTCACGAGATCTCCCTTTCTTCTATTGGGAAATCAGACTTCGCGATTTCGTGAGTCCTGTGGTCACACGTTTGTTTCTCACGATTCTCTGAAATCCGATGTAAGTCAATGCTAACCTTTTACTTTGATATTGAGGTTCCTCCCATCGAGATTTCGACACTTACGATGTCCAAAACAACTTGCTCTACCGACCCCCGATCCTCGATACACCGAAACTCTGATGTGCTCACGAGTTGACCTGTCCACGACCCTGTCACCTCGTCGGGATTTTGAACTTCTCGATATCGCGAATCCTGATGACTATGGTTTCGGGACATTCCTTTCCCCGAATTCCAAAATAGTATGCCACCTGTCCTCTCACCGATTCCTGTGGCCCCACGCTCCTTTAACTGTCGGGACATCGCGTTTCACGATTCCAAATTGTAAGAGTATCCTGTCCTCAAGACCTCCGATATGCCGAACCCTGAATTCGTCAGATCTTCCGATGCACATCCCAACTGATGGACGGTCTATATTGAACCTTGGAATTCGCTAAGAAAAAATTCAAACCATTACCCTATATGAGCCCCGATGACCGAATCCCCGGTTGAGTGATCACACGACACGTTTCCTTCTTGAGATCCACGGCTATGATCCCCTCACTGTTTCGGAACTCAAAATGTCTCGAGCTCTTGACTTATGAACATCCAATATACCGATGACTCCTGGTCCCTACCACCTGTCCAAACAGATGGATGGCTCTGAGCTCGTCGGGATTTCCAAGATGGATTTGTCGATCTCTGGTCCACAGGATTTTCGATTTTCCGAACCCCGATGTCTCAATGTCCATATGCTTCTCGGGGTTTCCACTCTACTCACGAAGATTTAAACCTTGTGCAACTCCTGTAAAACGAACAATTGACGGGTAACCGTTTGATGATCCAATGGCTCATGATCCCTAGAGCTTGAGATCCCGATGCAGTCATAATCTCCTCACTTCTTTACGAGATCATACGGCTGGCGGGATTTCACAAATCCTCTACACAATATCCTGTTCGTCTATCTTCTCCTCCTCGATATGTTCACGATGTGAACCAAGGACTCCTTCCAGGACTTAATCACCTCTGACACAAAAATTCGTTGCCTTGAGTCACTCGATATGCTCCAACTCCTTATGCTACCTCCAATAGCTTCAAAGGATTTATCCCTCCTGATATTTCTCACGACTCTGAGTCTTAGAGAATATTTTTGCACGCACTCCTTGTGGCAACTCTCAGACACTTCCAAGTGTTGAATACCTTCGACCTTGCGCACACCTGTAGTAGCAGTCCATCAATACTCCACTCAGATTCACAACTGAGACTTTCCTTAGCCTGCACACTCCTTGCATGGCTCCTATAACCTAATTTCACTTCTGGGTGAATGAGAACAAGAGTTAAACTATCTGATCCTTCTGTCAACGCACTCCTTGCGGATGACTTCAACTACACTCCTTGCAGGAATCCTTGCTCAGATAGAGAAACAATTGAAACTCATTTCTCCTACTTCCTTTCTCAGATTTCAAACACTCAACAAGAAATCATTCATACATAGCATATAAAGTAAATGCCTAACAGGAAGTAAATACTCATGAGAATAGCATTCAGAATACATACACAGAGAACAAACACAAAACCATGGATTTGAATCAAACTCTTCTATTAATTCAAGCTCTGTACATGGGTGTTTTTCCACAGCTCTCTGCTTCTCTTCTATGCTCTTCCCGCTTCAATAATAATACAAATGCACAATGAGGGTGTCTATATCCCGTTTCCCTCTTGCGCTCTTGAACAATCTAATCATAATTAAATTTCTATCTACCTGCATTAACTATTTTAAATGCCTCCTACCTACTAAGGACAAGAGCAAGCTGCTCAAGGTCCGATTACATCACACAAGTGCGCTTCATTAAATTGTTACATTTATGTTCACACAACAATCCCAAGGTAAATTTCAAAATTTGTGCTGGCGCTTGTCCAGCTGTCTCTTGCCTTCCAATCTGGCTTGTTTGACGTGGGAGATGCTCCTGCATCATACTCCCTCCCTTGAAAAATTTCATGGGCCCCTGTCCATGAGCTCCTGCACGGTCTGTCCATGCTTCTGTATCTCTGCTTCAGTCTCCCAGCTCACATATTCCACTGGATGGTTCTTCCATTTGACCAGATACTCAAAATATTCTTTCCGCCTGGTCCTCTTTCTCACTTTCTTGTCCAGTATGTAGTCCATCTGTGGCTTATCTGCAACTGGTATTTTCTTTTTCCACTGGATCACTAACTACTCATTTTATGCTTCCACATCCTCAGGTTTATATGGGTATAAATCTGATACATTGAATATCGGAGAGATTCTGATCCCATCGGTTAATTCAATCTCATAAGCATTTACCCCAAATTTTCTCAATACCCTACATGGTTCGATTTTCTTCATCTTCAACTTATTATATGTTCCCCTCGAGAACCTTTCTTTCCTCAATTGTTCCAGAACCAGATCACCAACCTTGAACTGGAGTTGTCTTCTATGCTGATCAGTTCTGCATTTATATTCTTGGCTTGATTTCAGCAGTCGCTCTTTCACCTGGCTGTGAAGTTCTTTCATCACCTCAATGAATTCTTCTGCACTAGCGCTCCTAGTCCCAGTCTGTTCTGAATCCCTCAATTCATAAATTCCTCTCGGTTGTATGCCATAAACAACCTGAAAAGGACTCTGACCTGTGCTCCTATTTACTAAGTTGTTATACGCAAACTCTGCCTATGGTAATATGTTGTCCCACTATCTGTGGTGTTTTTCCACCAGGCCTCTCAGCAAGTCTCCCAAACTTTTGTTCACCACTTCCGTTTGTCCATCCATCTGAGGATGATAAGTTGAAATAAACGTCAATTTAGTCCCCATCTTCTTCCACAATGTCCTCCAGAAATGTCCCACGAACTTTGTATCCCTATCCGAAACTATACTCCTTGGCAAGCCATGATGTCGAATGACTTCTTTGAAAAACAGGTTCGCAATGTGAGTTGCGTCACTGGTTTTTTGACATGGGATAAAATGTGCCATCTTGGAAAATCTATCCACCACCACAAAGATTGAATCAGAACCTCTTTGTGTTCTTGGAAACCCCAATACAAAATCCATGCTAATCGCATCCCACGACCTTTCTGGTATGGGAAATGGTTGATAAAAATCCACATTCTTCTTCCTCCCCTTCGAATGCTGGCAAATCCTGCATCTATACACAAATCTCTTGACCTCTGTTCGCATCCCTAGCCAAAAGTATGACTTGATCATCTTTGTGAATGTCTTGTCGTGACCGAAGTGTCCAGCCAATCCTCCACTTTGTTTCTCCTTCAGCAGATTCTCCCTCATGGAACAATTTGGAATACACAACTAATTTCCTTTAAACAACAATCCTTCCTGGATCATGTATTCGGACCACTGGCTTCTATCTCTGAGAACTGAATTCTTAGCTTCTTCATACGCTTTCTTGAAGTCTGGATCATCTGCGTACATGTCTTTGAGATCATCAAAACCCAATTTTTTGACTTTTAATTCCTGCAACAACAAACACTTCCTGCTCAAAGCATCAACAACTTTGTTAGTAGTACCAGAAATATGTTTAATCACAAATGTAAAATTCTACATGTATTCAACCCACTTAACATGCCTCTAATTCAACCTCTCTTGCTGAGTCACAAACTGTAATGCATGGTTATCACTATACAAAACAAATTCCTTTGGAATCAAATAGTGCCTCCACTTTTTCAATGCCTGAATGATGGCATTAAATTCCTTGTCATATGTGGAGTACTTCACTTTCACTTCATTCAGCTTCTCACTGAAATATGCAATCGGCCTGTCATCTTGACTCAAGACTTATCCTATCGCAAATCTGCTTGCATCGCATTTTACCTGAAATGTCTTTTGGAAATCCGACAATACCAAAATTGGTTGTTCCATGATCTTCCATTTCAATAGATTGAAACTCTTCTCAGCCTCTTCCATCCAGTGAAAAGGTTTATGTCTTTCCTTCATTGTGTCCATCATTTCTGCACTAATTCCACTGAAATTCCTGATGAACTTTCAGTAGAAACTAGCCAATCCGTGAAAACTTCTCACCTCAAAGATATTCTTCGGTGATGGCCAATTTTTAATTACATCCACCTTATATGGGTCCATCCTCAACTCATCTACATAAATAAAAAATCCTAAGTAAATGAGCTCTGTCTTCATGAATGATGACTTTTTCATGTTTATCAACAACTTCTCCTGTTGTAGTCTCTACATCACTATAGCCAAATGCTCCAAGTGTTCTGCCACTGTCTTACTGTAAATCAGTATGTCATCCAAATATACAATGACAAATTTTTCGATGAAATCCTTCAGGACTTTGTTCATCAACCTCATGAAGGTACTTCGCGCATTTGTTAAGCCAAATGACATAACAAGCCATTCATACAACCCTTCGTTTGTTTTGAATGTTTTCTTCCACTCATCACCTTCTCTCATGCGAATATGATGATAACCGCTTTTCAAATCAATCTTTGAAAAGAATTTTGCTCCACTTAAGAAATCCATCAAATCATCCATTCTTGGCAATGGGAATCTATACCTGATAATTATCTTATTAATCTCCCTTGAATCAGTACACATCCTCCAGCCTCCGTCTTTCTTTGGACTGAGAACTTTTGGAACAACACACAGACTCAAGATTTCCTTGACCAAACCTTTGTCCAACAACTCTTGGACTTGTCTTTTGACCTCTTCATTCTCTTGCGATGTCAATCTGTATGCAGCTTTATTTGGTAAACTAGCTCCTGGTATGAGATCGATATGATGACTCACACTTCTCATCGGTGGCAACGAACGAGGTAATTCATCCACTACTATGTCAGTGAACTCTTCCAGCAGTTCCTGAACTTCTCCTGGTAAATCATCCCCTCTTGTGCTAGTCATAACAATATCCGGTTTCCTGACCACAAAGAATTGTGGTTCTTCTTTCTTCTTCACCTCAGTAAGAAGTTCCTTCCCACTCATGAGAAGTACAATGTTGCTTACTTCCGGTTTTACCTCCTTATCCTTAATTGGAAGCAACATATGAGTCCTCCCATTCTTTTCTAAGGTATATGTATTCATCTTCCCATCATGAATCACATTT
>WSFP011474365.1:0-17218 GCA_009831015.1 Picea engelmannii
CAGGCCTAGGTTATCTACACTTGGGGTCATTTTTCCTTTAGGGTTTGATGAAAGAGCCTTGCTCTAGCAACACTCTCCCTCATTAAGCTTTCTTGTCTTGATTTTGTGCTTCATCTGAGCTAGTCGTTTGCTGGGAAGGAGGAGAGAGCACGAGGCCTTGCTTTTGCAACACCGGAGTGAGCCTCTCTCCCCTAGGGTTCTGTCTTTAAGGCCCTGCTTTAGCAGCACCTTGAAATTTTTCCCTCTAGTCCTTTGGAATCTCATCTCCTTCAACTTGTGTGTCCTTCACTTATTGACTCCATTCTACCCTAAGGCACTGATCCCAAGACCTCCAGTGTTGAAGTAGAATTGGATCTAAACACTCTCAAAACTTTTGAAATTGAAACCCTAACTACACTAACCCTAGCCTAGACTAACCTACTAACCCTAAGTTGTTGACGTCATCATTGAATATTTCATCTTTATTGCAACAACGTTTTATCTTTTGAGTAATTGAATGGTAGTTGAAGGCATTAATTGAGTTAAGAAGTTATTTGTTACATTGAATGTTGTATCATTCGAGTATTTATTGATGAAGTGACATTACTGCCATCGCTATATTTGTAAACATTGACTTCGTCAACATTTACCTTTAAATTGCTCGATTGAATATCAGATAGTCATTGATTTATATGAAGTACTAACCAAGATTGCTCGTATCGGTTTCCTTGTTGTATTGTCTCAAGCAGGTGCTTTTCTTTTCTTTGGTTATACCTTATCATTGGTTTTTTAGCCGAGACTATATGATTGGCGGTGATCTGTGAAGGGGGGATTTGTCCTTATCCTTTTATCCTTTTCCCATTCAAAACCCCAGGTCACCGGGGACGTCTCCCCTGGGCCTAGCCTCCCTAAAGAGAAAGAGTCTTCCCATCGTGGTGACATTGGGTGGGATAGGTTCCTGTTACGGCAGTTTGGCCCTCTACCTTATATCCTTTTATCCTAGCTACAAATTGTGCGATAACATCACCCATCCATAGGCACGAAGCCACCCTCGAGCACCTTAACCTTTGACAGAATTATTTCAGAAATCCATACTAGAACCAACAAATAAACCCTAGCTGCTAACTGCAGCAACAACTCAAGACAAGTAGAGCACTACTTCTCCAAGGGTAGCGCACAAGAGAGAGAGTCTCCATATCCACAAAACAAGTACCATCCACAATCGCAGCTACACTACTCTCTCAAACTTGCGCCATACTTAGCAAGAATATCACCAAGAGTATTACCAAGAATATCACCAAGAGTTTCACCAAGAATATCACCAAGAATATCACTTAGAGAGAGACCAAGACCAAGAGATGACCATAAGCTTGTATTCCTCCTTGCATCTGCAGTTGCTGCAACTGCAGCTCTCCACGAGACTTGCACTCTAATTAGGTGTACAAATGAGCTAAAATGTCCTCTATTTATATTAATCTGTCTAGTGAATTTTCTGTCTCGGCCGACCTGACTTTCTGGTAATTATATTTTTTGTTTATCTTTTTCCTGTGGAGTCAACTTGTCTTTCTGGAAGATAATATTCTAATATTATTTATTCTGCTAGGCCAACTTGTCTTCTAGGGTTTTCACACATTTGTTTAGGGTTTCCCTTGCTTCTGAAATATTCCATTCTAGTCAAAGTTTACACGTGGAGGTTAATACCTCTTGTGGCTACCGTAACATCAACACTCCCTCCTAGCTAGGGAGGTATTAACGGTAATGGTCTTGAGAACACACAGACCATTCTGTCGGTAGCATCATCATAGCCACACAGGTTATCTCATGATCATGCAGATCAATTCACGAACATCATCATCACTATCAGTATTGTCTGATAGCATCCTGGCATCAACATACATCATCATTTGCATCATCTCTCAAGGCCATACTCCATCTGAGTAATCGGGCATGATGCTAAATAAGTCATGTGTTGAACTCAATGCACTCAATAGAGTGTCTCCCATGAGTCACTCACTCAACTGAGTGATGCAAGGACCATTCTTCTAATCTGGACATACATCCTAGAAGAATAGTTGTCCCAACAGATGTTGAAAGCCCCGCAATGGGCTACAAGGACCATTCTTCTAATCTGGACCTACGTCCTAGAAGAATATCAATCCTCCCATATATTGAAAGCCACACCATGGGCTATAGAGACCATTCCTATAGGAATGTCAGTCTCGAACTATTTTCTAATTGGGTCATATGTACCATAGAGATCAATCTCTACCCATATGTCTTAGAAAATATCGGTCTCGTATCAACCACCCTAATCGGGACATCATGTCCTTAGGGGGGGGACTATTCAACCTGATCGGACCAATAACTATGCCTCAGGAGAATATCGATCCTGAACCATTTTCCTAATCGGGCCACAATCTGTGCCTTAGGAAAATACCATTCCATGATACGTCAGCAATCTGTCAACTTGGACCATTCTCCACATGGAGAATGTCTATCCACCAGCAATTTGTTCTACCTAGATCATTCTCCGCCTGGAGAATGTCTATCCACTAGCACACTGACTATAGTATCATACTTTTGCTACAATTCCATCCAATAGAACACAACTGTGTCTATCCATAGTAGTACACAACTACTGCCCAATGGTACACAACCACTCCTAGTAGCACATCACTACTAACCAGTGACACACAGTCACTACCAGTGGAACACATCCACCACAATAGCATACAGCTATTGTCCAGAGACATATAGTCTCCACAACAATCAAATCATATCATCTAATATCATCTTGCATCAACAATGTCATCAGCTGCATCACCTCTAAGTCGTACTAGCATGATGCGAATGCATCATATCTAAGTTGTACTGGCTTGATCTGGAGTATCATCTACATCATCTCTAAGTCGTACTAGCATGACATATCTAGCATGATTCCAATGCATCATATCTTAGCTATATGCCACCTCTAAGTTGTACTCACATGATGTAGATAAGTGCCTCACTGTGTCACCTCTAAATTGTATGATCATCTCTAAGCCGTACTAGCATGACATATCTAGCATGATGTCAATGCATCATATCTAAGTTGTATGCCACATCTAATTTGTACTCGCATGATCATATCTAGCATGACACGAGCCCCCTGCATCATCTATAAGTTGTATGGTCATCTCTAAGTTGTACTAGCATGACATATCTAGCATGATTCCAATGCATCGTATCTAAGTTGTATGCCACATCTAAGTTGTACTCACATGATCATATCTAGCATGACACAAGACCCCTGCATCATCTCTAAGTTGTATGGTCATCTCTAAGTCATACTAGCATAACATATCTAGCATGATGTCAATACATCGTATCTAAGTTGTACTCGCATGGCCATATCTAGCATGATGGGGCTCACCAGCATCGTCTCTAAGTTGTACTAGCATGACATATCTAGCATGATATCAATACGTCATATCTAAGTTGTATGCCACCTCTAAGTTGTACTAGCACGATGCTCCTCGGGCCATTGTATCAACAACTCCAACCATCTGTATCATATTTGAGTTGTACTAGAATGATCATATATAGCATGATGCAAACATCATCTCTAAGTTGTATGACCATATCTAATATGTACTAGCATGATACAGATATGCAACTCACTGACAGTCCATGATGCCACATATCAGAGCTCCCTCCCAACCGAGGAAGTCATCTCCTCCCTTTCAACCAAGGGAGCAATCTCCAAGAGCCCCATCTTGTCCCTCAAGTATGAAAACTTTATCTTGGACAAAGGCTTCATCAAAATATCTATAGTATGCTCATCAGTGGAGATATACTAGAGAACCACTTCTCCCCTCTGGACTTTATCACAAAGAAAATAGTACTTGATCTCAATGTTCTTCGACATGTCATGGAACACTGGATTTTATGAGAGCTTCACACAGCTTTGGTTATCACAATATATCATGGTTGAATCTAGCACCTGATCAAGCAGTCCAAAATCCAGCTTTCGGAGCCACACTGCTTTCGTACAAGCATCACAAGCCGCAATATACCCTGCTTTTGCAGTGTTGAGTGCAATAGACTTATGTTTACTACTAGCCCATGATATCATAGCAGATCCCAAACTAAAACACATACCAGAAGTACTCTTTTTTTCATTCGCACTCCCTGCCCAATCTGAATCAATAAATCCATGCAGTTGTACATCATTGTTTGAGGCATATCTCAAACCATAAGTTATGGTCCCACGAAGATATCTCAAGATATGTTTTGCAGCTATCCAATGCTCTTGTCTAGATTCCACCTAGAACTAGCTCAACATGTTCACAACAAAGAAAATGTCCGGCCTAGTATTCACCAAGTACATCAAGGAGCCAATCAACTGTTGATACAGGGACGAGTCTACTAGATCAGAATCAGAGTCTCTCAACTTCCTCAAATCTGTTACCATGGGAGTTTCCATGGATTTGCAATCCATCATCCCAAACCTCTGAAGAATCTTTACAATATACTTCCCTTGTCCTAGGAAGACTTCACCATGCTTCTTCCATACTTCTAATCCCAAATAGTAGTGCATGAGACCAAGATCCTTTATATCAAATTCAGTGGCTAGCTCCTTCTTACACTGAATAATGAGAGGCTCTGCACCTGTTAGGAACAAATCATCAACATATAACAGTAGAATCACAAGTACATTATTGACAACTTTGTAATACAGATTTGGATCGACATGACTCTTGGAAAATCCAAGTCTTGTCAAGTAGCTATCAATACGTGCATACCAATATCTTGGAGCTTGCTTGAGTCCATACAAGACCGTCTTCAATCTGCATACATGGGTTTCTCTTGGGTGTACCTCAAAACCTTGAGGTTGCCCTATGTATACTTCTTCCTCAATCACTCCATTGAGAAAGACGGTATTTACATTCATCTGATGTAAACTTCAACCCATTGATGCTGCTAGAGATATGATGGTTCTAATAAGAAGTATATATGGCAAATGAAGCAAACGTCTCATCATAATCTTCTCCCTCCTGTTGAGAGAATCCTGTAGCCACAAATCTCGCCTTGTATTTATCGATACTTCTATCTACTGAATGTTTTATCTTGTAAAACCATTTAGGCACAATTTACCATACATCATTTTTCATGATTGATATTCTTCCATCACAGCTTCCTTACATTCTTTCTACTTGATTTCTTCTTCAAAGGTGGAAGGTTTTGTAACTGGAATATGGTTTTAACTTATTTATTTCTCTGCTTCCTTTATAATTGATACTTGGTGAGACCATTTGCTTCACCACTAATGAAGTCATCTGCTCCATGCTTGCAACTGTCATTGTAGCTCCCTCCTAGAGTTATCACTTGTGACCTGCTTGGAACAAGAACAATAACAAAGGAAAATAGCAGACAACATTCTTCAACACTCTTCTAGTGTTGTGATCAATCATTCTTCCATAGTAACTTATTTGGAACAAACAAATACATCTCCATGGTAGCCTCCATGAAATCTTGTAAGATAACCTGCCCGAGACTAGAACAATAAAAGTATTTCTAGTATAATAGCATTTTCATAAGAACATATCTATGGTAACAAGAATGAATGACAATTTCATGATGATCAACATAGTATGATCAAGGTGAATTGCCCGGGAGAAAAACAAGAAATATCTCTCAAGAGGAGATGTTAGTTCATTGTGCAAACAAGTACAATAAGCATTTATATCAATAGTATTCACATGCCATCAAGTATTCATTACATCTAGCAGTAATAGAGCCTTTCAAAGACTACTTTCACAATTTGTAATGTAGCAACTATCAATCTTGATATGTCCAAATTGGAAACTTATCAATTTAATCAAAACTGGAACCTGAAGCCTCAATTGCTATGGAGAGTGTACTTGTTCCTTTGAATGTATCATCCAAGATCACTACTTGGACAAGATCTCTAGTACATTCACTGCAAACATACTCATGCTTTGCTAGATGATATAACTTGAAAAGCATATACAAGTGCATACCTTTGAAATCTTTGTAGCATCGTCCAGCCCATCTTTCTAATCTAAAACTAGACACCATATTGACAAGAAGAGATTAGAAACTGAATCAGAAGGTTCAATGATTAAAACAAGCTAGAAACTCTGAAATTTCAACTTTGACCACAAAGTCAATTTGACCAGAAGTCAACCTTTGACTTTGACTTTGACCAATCAACCTTTGACTTTGACCAAAAACTCAAACCTGACATTTTTGCTAGCTAAGGGTGCCAAGAGGTGCACTAGGCTAGGGCACACTAGGATGTCAAAGAAATATTCCAAAAGCTTCACTTTAGGTGCTCGAACAAATGGGTTAGGGTTTGTTGCCATTGCAAAACCTGACTACAACTGCAACTGCAACAAGTGCTACAACAAGCTTGACAATGAACTTCCCAATCTACCTTCCAGTGGTTAGACTATCTGAAGATAGTGTGTGCCCATAACTTGATAAAATAATTGATGTGCTCGTTTTCACCATAGACAATATCTCTATTGTCACCCATCCATAGGCACGAAGCCACCCCCGAGCACCTTAACCTTAGACAGAATTATTCTGAAAAGCCATACTAGAACCAAGAGATAAACCCTAGCTGCTAACTACAACAACAATTCAAGACAAGTAGAGCACTACTTCTCCAAGGGTAGCGCACAAGAGAGAGAATCTCCATATCCACGGAACAAGTACCATACACAACTGCAGTAGCTAGAGCTGCACTATTCTCTCAAAATTGCGCCATACTTAGAAAGAATTATCACCAAGAGTATTACCAAGAATATCACCAAGAGTTTCACCAAGAATATCACTTAGAGAGAGACCAAGACCAAGAGATGAACATAAGCCCTTATTCCTCCTTGCAACTGCAACTGCAGCTCTCCATAAGACTTGCGCTCTAATTGGGTGTACAAATGAGCTAAGACATCCTCTATTTATTAATCTGTCCATTGACTTTTCTGGCTAGGCTGACCTGACTTTCTGGTAATTGTATTTTTTGTTTATCTTTTCCCTATGGAGCCGACTTGTCTTTCTAGAAGATAATATTCTAATATTATTTATTCTTCTAGGTCGACTTGTCTTCTAGGGTTTTCACACATCTGTTTCCCTTGCTTCCAGGATATTCCATTCTAGTCAAAGGTTACACATGGAGGTTAATACCTCCCATAACTACCATAACATCAACACTTAGATCACATTAATTGTCCTAACTACTGGAATTCTGAAGATCGCTTTTAAAGATCACTTGTCTACAGTTGACTTGGAATGGTTTGGTTACAATGATGTGGTTCTTTCTTGAATTTTTCACTAATTGGAAGTCATGCACACTAAACAGATTTTAAAAGACATGTCCCATACTATTTAAATCCATTTTATTCGGGGCTGTAATGTTTCTTTGTTATCTAGGCATCAATGTTTGAAACCATATAACAAGAATTCTAAGCATACTACATGCTTAATGTTGTCTCAAAGTCATAATTCCCTGATCTATTTTACTTTAAAGCAATGGAATTTGCCTGAATATTGCAAGTGAATGGTTTAGAGACAGCACTCAAACAAAGAATGAATACAGAAGTGATATGTTTTCTGATGCACTATGGGACGTGATAAATTTGACAATTAGATGGTCATTTGAAACATTAAATCGCTAGCTTATTGTGTTTCTTGTGCTTCTTGTCACATGAATGTATCCATTTTCTCGCTTGAAATCGTCTTGTTTCCAATAAATTCATTCTGGTTATAGCCTATGAGATCTACCATAAATACTTCAATCTCCAGCAGTTGTCTCAAATAAACTAATGAGTTTCTTTCTAACATGATAGATTGTTGGTAACACTTTCCTCTTTATGGTATATTGTGACATTGAAACTTTTAATTGATCTAATAACACGACATAACTTTGCAACATCCTAATTGCAGATTGGTTTCTTGGGTTTAATGTGCTAATCAATCTAAACTGAATAGCACTCCCACTTAATCTATAACGATTATTTTAGATTGACCATAGGGATTCCCCCCTAGGCTAGGGTAGCTTAGTTTCCTTAGTCTGAAGTGTGAGGGGTTGCCCCCTCATCTGACATGAGGAAACCTTGATCACATTTGGGAAACTAATACTCTTCTAGAGCCGCTCTTCCAGTGGCACATTCAAGTTCACATCTGATGTGAAGAATTCTTTCTTGGTCAGCCAGGTCTCGAATCCCATGATATCCTCCAACCTTTTCTACATAATGTCTTGAGCTTACAACAGGCTTGCTAACCATCTTCAGCTTTGATCATTCAATGGTACCACAGCTCGCTGCATTCATGCCTCGGATTGATATACATGCAGTCAGTGCTCTACATTTCCATGACTTGGTACTCTGGTTCGGTTGCATCATTTATTCAGTATGGTTTCTTGCTTAGACATGGTGTGATAGCTTTAACTCAGTCATAACTGTGGTGAACACTAACTGGAATCTAAAAGTACTTTGTAATAGTCACAAATTTTATCTCTTGCCTCATCGTACCATGGTGGGACATAGATTCTCCGAATAAGTGTGTCATCCCTTAGGTCAGGTAGTACCACTAGGGAATCAGGGTAATGTAGCATGTGACAAATCCTAAACCATACTTAACACCTTTTTCATCCTTCTCGTTTTCATTCCATTCCATTCATCATACCCCCATTCATGATTGACTTATTGTGTATCACCCAGCAAGTTGCAAGCAAATCAAAAGAAGACCCCATGTATAGAAGCCAAAGTCAAAGAAAGCTGAAAAAGGGCTAGAGGAAAAAGTGACAAATATAAAGGCCATGTACCCCTAGTCCCATGCCTAAAAATGACATATTTAAAGAAAGGGACCGAGAAAATAAAGAAAAATTAAAGGGGAGAATAAATGTTAAATCAAAGGCTAAATGCTCCCTCTTGAAGGCCCACGTGTGGACTAAATGAGGACATATAGCTCTTGAAAGCTAGGCAAAGAAGACCTCTGCATCAACATCATAACTATACGGTCAATGGTTTGCTTAGTACTTTCAGCTGTGTTATTTGTTAAAGATCCTAGAGGGTATTTGATGTTTTGAGCTATATGCATGTGTTAACTTTGATGGCAACCTAAACCATATTTTAACCCATGCAAAGAGAGCCTCAAAAGGGCATCAAATCACAAGATTATAGGCAGATTCAGAGGGGCAGAATATCAGACTTGTTAGCAGCCTTTAAACAGCAGCTAGCACAGATTTGATTGTTGCTAGAACTAGGACAGTAAACAGTCCTATAGCATCCTGTGAAAAACAGTCTTGAGTTGGCTGTTTTGGACAGCAAGATAATTGTCCTATGACAGTGAGACAAAACAGCTTGAAACCCCTTGATTTTAGTGCCTAACCGCAGGTCAAAGACAGACCTATGTTGGCAGCCTTTTAGTACCTCAAAAAATCTGCATGGTATCAGAGCCTGACGGCAAGAGTGTTGGCTGATTTTTGGAGCAAACGGGGCAGATTTCATGATGGTAAAGATCAGATCTGTTGGCTGTTTTTGGACAGAAAGTATACAGTCCTAAACAGTGAGAAAAATCAAATTTGAAAGTGCCCAAAACTTAGTGCCCTACCAGGTCAAAGACAAACCTGTTGGGCAGATTGTTACATAGGTTGGGAGCTTCTTTTCATGCTTGAGATTGGTGTGTTAGAGGCAGTTTTTTTTTGCTCAGATCAGATCAGTTTTGGTAGTAGTGGGCATTCATGTCAGTGGTGGGATTGAAGATGGAGGATAGGCTAGCAGGTGCTGGCAACTGGTCTCCTTGAAAGGCCAGAATTGTTTTGATATTGGAGGAACTAGAGTTATGGGACATTTTATCTGCCCCAGTGGTTCTTCCACCTATCACTGCTCCTTTGTTGGTGGCAGAGTTCAGGAAGAGGAATATCAAGGCAAAGAGAACTATCCTTGATGCGGTTAAAGACCATATCATACCTCATGTGTCTAGTAAGATGTTTGCTTATGAGATGTGGGACTCATTATGCAAACTTTATTAGAGCTCTAACCAGAATCGATTGATGGTGCTCCAGGAAAGGCTGAGGAGCATCAAAATGATCAAGGTTGAGTCGGTTACTTCATACCTCTCGAGATTCACTCAAACTCATGATGAGTTGGCGGTTATTGGAGAGATTGTGGATCCCATGGTGTTGGTGAGGACAACCTTAAATGGCTTCTCCAAACCTTGGGAGAATTTTGTGTGAGGCATTGTGGCGAGAGAGACTATGCCTAGTTGGGAGAGGCTCTGGGATGACTTCGTGCAGGAGTTGAGGCATGGCTCCGCATCTACTAGTTAACAATTGGGTTTTGGATATGGTGATGAGGGTGATCTTGCCTTTGTGGTGCAAGGCAAGAAGAAGATCGGGCAGGGTCCCAAAGGAGGGCCCAAGCAGCAGCAGCCGAGAGGAGGAGAACAGAAGAAGGACATGAGAAAAGTGAAATGCTTTGCTTGTGGCGAGATGGGGCACTATGCTGGACAGTGTCCCAAGAAGAAGAAGAAGCATGGTGGCACTGCAGCGACAGCAGAGGAGGAGGAGTTCACTACTCAATTTGAGAAGGAATGTGCTTTCATAGTTTGTTGTTTAACAGTTGAGACACCATCCAACAGTTGGTGCATAGACAGATTTGAGGAGGTCCCATAGATTCAGAGTGTTGCAGCTCAGGGTACTCAGACTCAGTTATCGAGTACACCGTATTTAGGAGTGACTGGTCCACTCGGGACAGCTTCAGTTTCAGAGTTGTCGAGTATAAAGATAGTTGGTGCAGGGGAAACTGAAGTGAATTATTCATGTGGCTTATATCTTAAGTAGCAGCGTACTTTTCATGATTTAAGGACTAATATATCCTATGAACATTGGTTTACTTGATTTCATATTTTGTTTTGATTTGGACAGCCCAGACATGGTTCTTTTAAGGACACCCCAGGAGGAGGAGTTCGCTACTCAGTTTGAGAAGGAATGTGCTTTCATAGTTTGTTGTTTAATAGTTGAGACACCATTCAGCAGTTGGTGCATAGATAGAGTTGAGGAGGTCCCATAGATTCAGAGTGTTGTAGTTCAAGAGACTCAGACTCAGTTATTGAGTACATTGTATTTAGGAGTGACTGGTCCACCCGGGACAGATTCAGTTTTAGAGTTAAGTATAAAGACAATTGGTGCAGGGGAAACTGAAGTGAATTATTCATGTGGCTTATATCTTAAGTAACAGCCTACTTTGCATGATTTAAGGACTAATATATCCTATGAACATTGGTTTACTTGATTTCATATTTTTTTTTGATTTGGATGGCCCAGACATGGTTCTTTTAAGGACACCCCAGGATTTCACCCAAGACACTGTGCCTTTATTGTAGGATTTGGCATGTGTGGCAATGAATCACCTAGTGACTTGACACATTCAAGCATGGGCTCACATATTTGAGACCTTAGACGATGGATAGATGGCTTGATTTTGACATATTTGGCCATGGCGGCATAGAAATGGGCAGAAAGCCCACACCCTGGGCTCTTCACCCTAGAGGCTATCCTGCACTAGATGGAGGACATTGCAGAGGGAGATGATTGGAGTGTTGATATTATGGTAGATGTGGGAGGTATTAACCTCCATGTGTAACCTTTGAATAGAATAGAATGTTCCATAAGCAAGAGAAACCCTAAACATATGTGTGAAAACCCTAGAAGACACGTCGGCTCAACATATATATAATATTAAGGTATTATCTTCCAAGAAGACAAGTTGGCTTCATAGGAAGAAGATAAACAGAAAATATAATTACCAGAAAGTCAGGTCGACCTAGACAGAAAAGTCACTGGACAGATTAATATAAATAGAGGATGTCTTGGCTCATTTGTTCACTCACTCACACACTCTCAGACACCCAGAAATAGTGTGCAAGTTTGGAGGAGGAGCAGCAACAGCTGTAGTTGTACAGTTTTCTCTTTTTCAATCTTTCTGGTACTTTCTCTTGTGCGCTACCCTTGGAGAAGGTGTGCTCTCTTGGTTTTCTGTTGGTTATAGTGTGGCTTCCCGGAATCATTCTATCTAGCAAAGGTTTTTTCTATCTAGCAAAGGTTTATTAAAATTGTAGCGAAGAAAGGTGTCTACCAATGCTTTTGTGTCCTAGAGCATGAGGGGGACATTAAACACCCAAGTGTAGTCTTTATTATTCTTGCCTAAGTTTAACTTAGGAAAGTATGATAAGTTATGATCTAATTTTTCATTGAATTTATTTGCCTAAGTTTCTAAAGTTCACTTTAGAAACAACTTAAGTTGTCTCAACAGAAGATTAAGTCCCAGCCGTTGATCTTGAGAGAATCTAGATCTTATCTTAGCCATTCATTTAGAGGGCATTAGTTATGCACATAACTGTATTGTGATCATCTCAGTGATTGAGAGAGAAAGGAGGGGGGCACATGGGTTTCTTGTGAGCCAAATTTTCTGCAGAGATTTATGAGGACAAGGTAGCAATTTTCTGAGAACGGTGAGGGTTTGAAGAGGGTTGATCAGCTGTTTGAAGGAGCTGATTCATCTATGGAGTGAGTCCTTGATGAAGGAGAGTCTTGGAAGGCCATACGGCACACCTAGGAGGGTTTCCTATTGGATGTAAATTTCCATATCTGATTTGTGAGTTGTAAGTTGTATTATTGTTGTTGTAGATTGTCTAAAGAAGAGAAGAATAAGGCCCTCCTTTTTTGGTTTTCCCCGGAGTTGGGGTTTCCAGGGTACATCTTGTGTTCTTTTGTTGTTTGACTATTAATTTCCATTGTGCATGAACTTTACTCAACTAGTGTAATTTCCATTGTGCAACTCTACCATCCTTTCCTCCAGAGTTGGCCTGGGATTAGAGATGGAAGCCATTGAAGCCATTTGTTAAATCTCAGAGCTCTCAACGACCGGATTGCTACTTAATTTTGGCCTTGACTGAACGATCCTGCATCCCTGATTATCTCGGTCAAAGAAATAGCATTTGTGTGCACAGTATCCTTGTGACTCTTGGCGGCCTTATCGAGACGATGGTCCACACCTCGGTATGGTCCTCCCATCCTCCTTCCCTAACTCTAACCGGAAGAAGTACTGAAAACGCCAGGTGTTGGTACTTGCTAGAAAATCAGTCCTTGGATTCGGGTCTCTACGTACAGAGGTTTGAATGACTATTCTAACTTGCATTGTCCACTGGATCTGTTGAGTATCCGGCCTACCCCTTTGGGATCTTCCATTTCTAGGGGATGAGTGCAAGCATTTCAACCCCATTCACTGTCAGTGCGCCCTTTCTTATGAGCGCTCCTTTATTTTCTTCGATGTCTGCCTGAGCGTTTAGCCCCCGTAAGATGTGAAAGAAGATGACCTCCCTGAAACTATGCAATAGAAGAGTTAGTTTCTTGAGAATTTGTCCTAGTCTGAGATGGTTTGGCCTCCTTTGCGTCTTCAGAGCCTGTATAATTACCCCGGAGTCTCCAAAGACCACTAGGTTGTGAATGTTCCTGGCGGAAGCTAGCCTAAGAACCTGCCAGAGGGCAAGAGCCTTCGCCCTATTGTTAGAATCATGGCCCAGTCCCCATGAGAAGGACACCTCCAACATGCCAGAAGGACCCAGGAGGATCCCTCCCCCACCTGCTGCTCCCGGGTTTTCTTTCGAAGCACCGTCAAAAAACAAACTATGCTTTTCTAGTGAAGACCTCCACTTTATGAAGTCTTGTTCTTCCAACCTTACTTCCCAGCTTGCTCTCGAGACTGGCTTGGTGGCTATTTTGTGTTGATGGTTTGGGACGAACTCCTTAAGCCAATGATCTTCATCTGGTTCCAAAGTGTCTGCGTTTCGAAGCGTGGTCTGAGAGTCTCTTGCCTCAGCCAATAGTGCCTTGGCCTTGGTTGCCACCTGGGTTGGGTTGCAGTTTTTCTCGCGAAAAATCCTATTGTTTCTTTCCAACCAGATTTTCCACATTACAAATTTAGGAAGCCACATCCAACTAGTTTTGAGAAGGTCCTTTTGTCTCAGAGAGAACGGAGAGCGATTTTCCCAGCTGCTTAGGAGATCAGATACATTCGAGGGAAGAGAAAATTGGTCTGGTCCAAGCTTCACAACAATATCCCAGACCTCTTTTGCATAGGGGCAAGTGAGTAGCAGGTGATATGTGGTTTCTTCCTCAATCATGCAAAGAGGGCATCTTGAAGGGCCTTGCCAACCTCTTCTTATATTTTCACTTGTCAAAATGATTTTGTGGGCCATCGTCCAAGTGAACATGTCGATTTTGGGAATGGATTTGTAGGACCATATTGTCTTCCACGGTGTTGGATCATGAGGAACATGTGGAATTGCCTGTAGAAACTTGTAGCCTGCGACTGCAAAGTATTTTTCGGTGGCTGTGCCCAACCTCTTTTGTCCTTGGCTGAGAATTTAAGGGGTGCTTTCCCTTGAAGTTCCTCAAGCATATTTATGGCTTCATTTTCAAGTCTTTCTGGGTAGTTCCCCAGGTCCCAATCTTTCGAACTGCCTTCCTCGTCCTCTTCCTAGCGAAAAATGTCCCAGAGAGTGAGTTGGTTGTTGGAGTGGAGCCAGATTTTTATATTGGCCAAGCCTTCCTGGTGATCAATCGACGAATCCCCTAGAATTGAATCCTCCCAAACCCTTATGCGTTTCCCATTGCCAGGAATCCAAGCCAAATTGGATTTGAAGAGTTCCAAGGCCCTGAATAGAGCGTGAAAATTAGCGAGCCTCTAAGGACTTTCGGAGGGCGAGACAAGCATCTAATACGTTGCCCAAGGAAGTATTTTTTCCACAGAACTTCCTTGCTCTAGGAGGATTTGCTGGAGATTAAGTTCCACAAAAGTTTGGCCCCCAAAGCCAAGTTTTGGTTAGCAACATCTCGGATTTGGAGGCTGCCTTCTAGAATTGGCTTCTTGATTTTTTCCCAGCTTACTAAGTGGAGCTTCCTCTCGTTTTGCCTTCCACCTTCCCACAAAAATATTCTCATCAAGGCATCTATTTTGATAACGATGGTTTTTTGCACAAGGAGGATTGAGTTTTGATAGATAGGGAGACTTGTAAGGACAGATTTCAACAAAACCACTTTCCCTGCGAGATTTAACCATGTAGCTCCCCATGCTTGTATGTGAAGCTTCAGATTTTCGAGAAGGGGAAACCAATGGGCCAACTTGGGGGAAAATTTGAAAATTGGAATTCCCAAGTACTTGAAAGAATCCCAGGTCTCTGAGCCTTTCATTTCTAATGCTCTGGCGATTTCAATCATCTCTCTTGGTGAGCAATTCTATCCATAGACTTTGATTTTTTGGTAGTTGATTTTGCTACCTGAGACTTCTTTGTACCGCTCAAGATCCTGCTTAAAATTCCTCGCTGAGAGGACACTGGCTCCTCCAAGAAGAAGGGTGTCATCTACAAACTACACGTGATTGATGTCTTTGACATTTGCCACCATTCCAAGTCTCGATAGGGAACGAATCTGCTAACAGTATTCCAGTTGGAAGCTTAGAACCGATGCTTGGATGGCATATAGAAGAGGAGACAATGGACACCCTTGCCTCAATCCCTTGGAGACTTAGAAGTAATTTGTTGATCGACCATTCACCAACAGGGAAATCCAAGGAGAGGATATACAAGATTTAACCTAGTTTATGAACTTTTGAGAAAAACCCATTTTCTCCATTACTTTGAAAAGGAAATCATGTCTAACTCTATCAAAAGTGTTGTCTAATTCTAGCTTAATAACCATACCTTTTTCTTTGCGCTTATAGCTCGAGTGGATTGCTTCTTGGACCAACACTATGTTGTCCAAAATTTGGCGCCCTTTGATGAAGCCACCTTGGTTTTCCGGGATGATGCCTAGCATAATTTTCTTGAGCCTGTTGGTGATGATTTTGGTGACCAATTTGTAGCCTGTGTTGCAGAGGGAGATTAGATGGAATCTACTAAAGTTGCTCGCCCCTTTTTCTTTTGGAATCAGCACTAAGAAAGTTGAGTTTGTGCTCTCCCCGATTTTGAAATAGTTTTGGGATTTTTAGACCATTCTTAGTAGATCATCCTTGATGATTGGCCAACAGGATTTGTAGAAGCGAGGTGTGAAGCCGTCAGGCCCAGGGGCCTTATCAACTTCCATGTGATCCAACACTTTCTTGAGCTCTTGTAGTTGTATTGGAGCCGTTAGACTCAAATTGTCCTCATTCTGCACTAGTTGGGGGATTAGAGACAAGGGATAGGAGTTGGGATCAATGGGAGCCTCAAATGGATCCGAGTACAGGTCTTTGAAGAAATTGTGTGCAACTTGCTTTATGAATTCAAAATATTTTATCTCTTGCCCCTGAAATTAGATTTTGTTGACCACTTTAAAGTGCTTTCAGGCTTCCGCTTGCTTGTGGAAATAACTCGTGTTCTTATCTCCGGCTTGAAGCCAGAGACTTCTGGATTTCTGGTGCCATTATTCTTCCTCCTCTCTGCATGCACGGTGAAGTGATTTTTGGAGATCGACTTCTTGGTTTAACAACTCTTGAGTCACTACAGCCTCTTCCAAGGCCAACTGATGGATCTTGAGAGCTTCCTGGGTGTCTTTTCTCTTGGAAGTTGGGGACTTGATGGATCTAGCCCAATTTTTTAGGGCTCTCTTGAGGGCTCACAGTTTTTCTTCCCACATGTAGAACGAGGAGCCTTGTGTTAAAATATTGTGTAACTGCAAAGAATATTCTTATCCCCTTTTGTGGATAAAGATAAAATATATTTATTATTGATTAGATCAATCCCCTTTTGTGGATTGATCATGTCGGTCATTGTAATTGACCAAATCCCCTTTTGCAGATTGGTCAAACCCTAATTGTAATAGGCTAAATAAGAAGTCGGCTCCAGAATATATTAAAGAGGCCCCATAATATATCAAAGGTGGTTATAACCACCCAAAAGAAGAAGTCGGCCCTGCCAGTGAAGAGAAAATTTCACACGTGCCAGAATTGTATAAATAAGAGAGGCCAACACCTCATTTAGACACACACTCAGCTCACTCATCTAGTGCACAAGTGTTGAAGGAAGTTGCAGTTGTCGGTTGCCGGAAGAAAGAAAAGACAGAGGCATGTTGCTCAGTGTTGGATATTCTTTGTTGTCTGGTTCATTATCTTGGCATTGTATTGGCTATCTATATTAAGGAAGTTTTGTTGGGTTTTCTTCCCCTTGAGGGTTTCCCAGGATAAATGCTTGTGTA